>KV007465.1:586989-650694 GCA_001598015.1 Dorcoceras hygrometricum
GAAAAATGATCTTGACCGTTCAAAAGTTATTTCATCATGTTTCACATATTCTGTTCAAATTTCATCTTGATCCAAAGGTTATATTTTATCGAAATACCTTTTCAATTCTATTGTATCGACCATTTGCGATAAAACTATAGCTTCAATTCACCGACCCGATATGGATTCAAATGGCTTACAAATCCAATCTTTTCGTTCACAATTTATTTTTCTCCTTTTGTGAACAAGCCAACCAACCTTGAGCTTAATCCGAGAGTTTCGTATACCGAAGACACTTATGAAATATCGGTGATTTTCATAAGTATGCAACGTCTGAAGATCTCTACATTCGGGATCCACTTCAAGTAGCAACCAGAAAAGAAATCAAGCATTGCCACCATGTTTCTCAGGTTTTGAGCAGTAAGCATGTAAGTGGGCTTTTGTTAATATATATTTCGTTGGTTATATTATATGTATTCATTTCGAAAGTTCAGTTTTCCGTCTACGGTTCGAGCACCTTTCTGTTCAGATCTCTGTTTCTGTCAAACTCCGTTCCCACTGATTTTTGCTGTCGTTATATGGGTTTACGAAATATTTCGGAATTCTGGGTTACTGTGTGTAACTAATGGCCTCGACCCCTTAGAGGAGTAAAACTTAGGGACTGATCAGTAAACCATAGACACGATTCTGTCGTTATATGGGTTTACGGAATATTTCGGATTTCTGGGTTACTTGGTGTAACTAATGGCCTCGACCCCTTAGAGGAGTAAAACTTAGGGACTGATCAGTAAACCATAGACACGAAGTAATCATCAGTGCTATCTGTCATGCTATGCTCTGTATGCTAGGCTATGCTCTGTTATGCTATGTTATGCTCTGTTATGAGATTTGTTATTCAGTATATATATATGTATATTTGTTATGCTCGAATGGTATCCCCCACTTGCTGAGTGTTTCCCCAAACACTCACCCCTTACTTCTCCACCCAGATAAGAATGAAGAACATGTTGAAGAAGAGGAACAAGATCTGTTTTGGGGCTGGTGAAGACTCTGCTTTATTTGTTAATGTAATTTCCGCTTCCGCACTCTGTAATTCAATTTCTCCGATTTTTAGTTGTAAAGACGATCATTTGATTATGTAATAGACTGGTTTTGAGCTGCACTATGAGGCTTGATGTTTTGTAATGAATAATTATTAAACATCGCCGGCGTTCACGTCCAGGTCCGGTCTCGGGGCGTGACATCATGACTATAAACTCGAAAACTATTCTAGTGCATTAGCCCCTTGTGACATCAAGGAGGTGGAGAACTTACTCTTTGATATGGTGACTCTGCTCTGTTGCTTGCTTTTGTTTGTTCATCCTTTCCTATTGGAGGTTTCTGCTTGAATTAGGTTTGTCGTCCGATCCTCTAATGTGGCGTTTGAAATGCATAAGAAAAACTGTTGCTGATCTTTCACGTAACAAAAACCTGTGGAAAATTAACGTGTGTGACGCTCGATTAGAGAGAGAAAAATATATTTACCACGTGTTACACAGTCTAAATAAAAAAAATTTCTTATAAAACAAATACTTCACACTACTTTCAGTTATTGAACATCATATTTCACAATGAATAGATCTCTTTGTGATCTTTATTTATAAGATGAATCAACCTACTTTATACTTGAAATAAAAATAATATTTTTGATATGCAAAATTATCGTTATTTTGTTGGTCTATTCAAAGCAAAGATCCATCTCACCGTTGATTCGTGAGACGATAAAATATGAGGTTTCTGATATTATAATTGAAAATTTATTATTTCTAATATTTCATTTTGTTATTGACAGATGTGCTCTTGTGATTTAGTCACATCCAGTCTTACTCCTGTGGTTTTAATTTTTTTGCCAATTTTCTGATTTTGGCAAGAAAATTTTGCTCACCAAGTTTGATATTTTGGATTCCGCGCTTGGTTATTTGATAAAAAAAATGAGGAAGCTTTGAACTTTGTCAAAGTGATTTAAGAATATCATAGTTCCTAAATCGACATTTCTCAGACCTTGAAAGATTCACAGTTTTATATCAAATGCCTGATCATCAAACTCCGAAATATAAATATTTTTCGGACAAAATTAGGCTAGAATTATTTTTTTTTAAAAGAAACACACACATCACTAAAATTTTCCACGTATAACAGGATAAATATCCCATGGGCTGATGGGCTCCGTTTTAGGTTTCTGTGGGCAGTGATCGTCTGCTTCTGCTGTCACATCAGCCCCCATCATCAGAGGAGGTGACGCAGAACAATGGACACTTCGATAAAAATTCATTGATCCTCTGTTTTACCGATTTTTCTTGATATATAATTGAACTTCCCTTCGAACAATTTGAGCTTTATCCTGATTCCTTGAACGACCTTTATTTGAAGAATTAAAAACTTAGCTCTGTTTTTCTTGGTTTCCCATTTATTCTGTTGATTTGAGGTGTCAATGTTGTTTCTTGACATTATGTGGATTGAAAGTCATCTGGGTTTGCACGTGGGAGTTAAAGATTGAATCTTTTCTGAAAACCTTGGCAAACAATTGGTTTTCGATCGTGCTAGATTTTTTAAGATACTGAATCATTTTGGAGATTGTTCGGGAAATCGATTGTATATTTGAACTTTAATGATCATTAGGCCTTGGGATTCAAAAGTGGTAAATCACTTTGTAGTTGATTTATTGAATTTTGTAGTTCAGTACATTGTTTCTTTAACTTGATTTCTTATACTTTATTCACTCGAACTGTCGAAATCTTTGACGACCTATAGTGTGCGACTAATTATTGTGCAGAATTTTAATTGCTCAGTTGCCACAGAACTGCTATCAAAGCAGGTTGAAGAATCTAATATGGCTACACCAAAGGAGATCTTTTTGAAGGATTACAAGCAACCTGATTACTTTTTCGACACTGTAAGCCCATCTGCATCTTGATTCTGGTTCAACTAAATGGTAAAAAAGGTTCCCGTTTGTCTGCCCATGTATGATCTGAGCAAACTTATACACGATTGCCTCTTAGGTGGACCTGAATTTTACTTTGGGTGAGGAAAAACAATCGTTTCTTCGAAAATAGTTGTCTATCCCAGAGTTGAAGGTAATTTCTGATTTTTTGTTCTTTAGTTTCTGGTCTCGTTGGCACTGCAATAATCAGTATCTGTGTTCATATGATGGAAATTCTGGCAAGCTGCAGTCCTGAACTATGGTGGTTTGTTGTAGTATTTATCACTTTATTGTGAAATTTAGTTCATTCTTGTTGAAATTTTCTGCATCTCGTATCTAGTGTTGAAGGACAAACAGTTCAAATATCTTATCTAGTGTTGAGGAATAAAGTTCAGATTGGCTCTAGCTTCACTTTTCTAAACAGTTTAATGTTCCATAAAACAGAAGAGTAAGCTTTGATAACCTAAATTTGACAGAATTAATTCTTATCCTTTTTCGGCTGATAAAAATATCTGCTACTTGTAGTTCATGTATGCTCGCTCTGAGAAAAAAATGCCAAAATTTAGGTCTATCCTCACTATTGCAATTCCTTTTTTTTTTGCTTATACAAATCCTGATATTCACTTTTACGCTAAATCCGATTTTGCAATTTTCTAACACGCAGCCCGAGTTTTGCTTTCGTGAGTTCAAAATGTTCTAAAAGTTCTGAAATAATTTCAGCATCTATTGACCTTACCGACAGGTTGTTCTTCACCACTAATCTTGGATGGGGTTGATGTGAAACTGATTTCACTGAAGGTCAATGGAAAGGAGCTGAAGGTTAGTTGCATATGGACTTCTTTTTAAACCTAGCGCAAGATAGCATAGAAAAATATGATGATCTTAAGCTACCATGTGATCTTAGTTTTAAAACACTTCTAGCTAATCTCTGATATTAGGTGCCTTTCGTGATGAAATGAAATTATCGTTTTCTTGACTCTTATTGCCGAAGAAAGTAAAGATGATTTGTTCCAGGAGGATGATTTCCATCTGGACTCACGCCAACTGACTGTTTTCTCTCCTCCAAATGGTAAATTTATGATGGAAACTGTCACTGAAATCTATCCTCAGAAGAACACATCCTTGGAGGTTCTGCCTGGATTTTTATGCTTACATTCAATCTCATTTATATATGAACTTGTACTTATATCACACACACACACACACACACACACACACTCTTTTTTCCTTGATGTCTCGGTTTCATCCTATTGTTATGTCTTAATGCAGGGGCTCTACAAGTCATCTGGGAATTTCTGCACACAATGTGAAGCAGAGGGATTTCGGAAAATCACGTTCTTTCAGGTGTTGCTCTTAAATTGTGTCAATATTTTTGCTTTGGTTTTCTTCAATTCTTTCTGTTCATACATATGCAACATTAGGATCGCCCGGATATAATGGCAAAATTCTCTTGTCGTATTGAAGCTGATAAGTCCTTGTATCCTGTATTATTATCGAACGGAAATCTCATAAAGCAAGGAGAGATGGAGGTGAGATGATTTGTTTCTATATGATCATTGTTTTTATAACTTTAGAGGCACATTGATTATCGTTTTCTGGTGTATTATTTCAGGGAGGCATGCATTATGCAATTTGGGAGGATCCTTTCAAGAAGCCATCGTATCTTTTTGCATTGGTTGCTGGAAAATTAGAGAGCAGAGATGATTCTTTTGTGACATGTTCAGGCCGGAAGGTGATACTTAAAATCTGGACCCCATCTCAAGATCTGCCAAAAACAGAGCATGCCATGTACTCTTTGAAAACAGTAATGAAATGGGATGAAGATGTAATATCTCTGTACATCATATGAACTGTCTTGAAGATTTTTAAATCTGATGGTAATTACCTTCACCATCGCCTTCTTTCTTGCCTTTTCTCTTAGGTGTTTGGGCTTGAATATGATCTGGATCTTTTCAACATCGTGGCTGTCCCAGATTTTAATATGTTAGTTCACCCCATTTGAGGACTCATTGTCAGTATTTACGTAGACATTATAATACATTACTGAGATATTTATTTATATTCTTATTGACAGGGGAGCCATGGAGAACAAGAGTTTGAATGTATGCTGAAAGCTATTACATCATCGTACAATTTTAATAGTAATGATATTTCTTAAATTTGTATTTTTTATTTGACAGATTTTTAATTCCAAAGTTGTCCTGGCATCTCCTGAAACTGCAACAGATGCAGATTATGCTGCAATTTTGGGTGTGATTGGGCATGAGGTGTGCCATTTTTGTAAAAATTTTGCATTTACTTTTCTTGATTTAGTAATCTTTACTGCAACTTAGACTTTGTTAATTAGCCCTTTAATTCTGTGTTTCCAGTATTTCCACAATTGGACAGGGAACAGGTTTGTTTTTATTTCTTGTACTCTGAAATATATAATAGTTGATTGTGATTTTTGATCGCCAACTATACTTTTGCCATATTATAGAAGACTATAACTTCTTCTACATTTAGGATCAGCAATTTTTTTTTCTTTAATATTGATATCATTAACACGGATTTTGTGATTCTACCTGTAAGGTAGCAAATAGAAAATATGCATCTTGTTATTGTAATTTTGAACCAAAATTTCACATTTAACCGTATGCCAGAGTGACATGTCGGGATTGGTTCCAGCTTAGCTTGAAGGAAGGTCTCACTGTTTTCCGCGAACAGGTTGAGATACAATTTTTGTTGGAGTGGGCACCAAATAGTTTGTTATGTCTTTAACAAGAATGTCTCAAACCCAATCTTTATTTTTCAGGAATTTTCATCTGACTTGGGATGCCGGCCAGTAAAACGGATAGCTGCTGTGTCAAAGCTGCGAACTTATCAATTTCCTCAGGTTTTGCAAAGTTACCTGGTTTCCTTACTCCATTCTTTAAGTATTTTTACATATACACTGGAAGTTTCAATAAGTTTGGCTACTTTGGTTACACTACCTTTTATGTTAACTTTACAGGATGCTGGTCCCATGGCCCATCCTGTGCGACCTCATTCTTACATAAAGGTTTCAAACACCACATTTATCAACATCTCCTATTATATGTGTGTGTTTTGTGTGTGTTTGTGTTCTATTAAAGTTTTGTAACAACTGGTAGTTTGGAAATTATTCTGACATCGTATTGTCACTTAACAGATGGATAACTTCTACACAGGCAAGTCTCTTCTTTCCGTTTCTTGATGGGGACAATATTTCCATCCATTGCCAATGATTTCAAATTATAACCTGCCCCTTTTTGGCGTCTGATATTGATTACCATTTGAATTTTGTGCTGGCCTTTTACTAACGGTCTGGATGTTATGGTTGGGAATGCTCTTTGGCTTGCAGTAACTGTATGTCTTATCCTTTCTTCATTCTCTCGTTTTATTTTGCAGTTTCATCAACTGACTAACTCTTTTTGGTTGATCTTGTTCAACTCTTTCCTGACAGGTGTATGAAAAGGTTGGCTCTTTTCTTATTTTCTTGTTTGTGTTGGACCCTATAATTAATTAATTATTAGTTTTTATATTTGTTCGTCTCTAGAAATTGTTGAATGATGTTCATGTCATCTTTGTTTCAATTCAGGGAGCTGAGGTGGTGAGGATGTACAAGACGTTGTTGAGCAATTCGGGATTTCGAAAGGTAAATACGAATATTTTGCTTGAACCTATCACCTTGTTTTAGTATATCCTTCCTCTAGAGTTATATTGCACCACAATAATTCATTTGTGGAGCTCCTTCTAGGGTATGGATCTATATTTCAAGAGGCATGATGGGCAAGCTGTGACATGTGAAGATTTCTTCGCTGCCATGAGGGATGCTAATGGTGACGAAATGGCCAATTTCTTGTTGTGGTATATTTTAAAGTGGCTTTATCTCTTTATAAGCACTTGTGATTGGTTCTGCGAAGCTTTATTTTTAATGAAAACTTCAGGTACTCCCAAGCTGGCACACCCCGTCTTAACGTCAACTCCGCTTATAATGCTCAAGATCGTACCTTTTCTCTCAAATTTAGGTATGATCTTGTTTAACCATTTTTATGGAATTAGTATTTTCTTGAGCAATTATGAATGTATAACAACATTTAAGTTGGGGCAATTTGAGTAATACCAGAGAGACTGCTCAAATTCTCACACTCTATAATTCTTTTGGATAGATCCAATGTATCTCAAATCTTCAATTATTTGGGTCAACTGAGATCTGTTCAAATTAATGTTTTGATCCCAAAAATTCTTAATTTTTTAATACCTCTGTGTTACTATGATATTTAACATCAAGAATTTGATTTAGCTTTTTGTGTCACGGTTAGGTGTGGTGATATCTGGTTAGGGTGATTTTGTTGGTTTTTTATCTCCAGATATTTGCAGTCTTATACTACACGAAAAATTGTTATATTGAAAACACAAATCGTGTGTGCTTTCTTCGCTATTGATGTAATTTGATCTGGGATGCAGTCAAGAGGTCCCCCCGACCCCAGGACAGCCTATCAAAGAACCCATGTTCATTCCTGTTGCTTTGGGCCTTCTTGACTCTAATGGCAAGGACATACCTCTATCCTCTGTGTACCATGATGGGAAATTGGAAAATATCACCAACAATGGTCATCCGGTACACACTACAGTTCTCAGGGTGACAAAGGTAATTCTGGATTATTTATTTCCGCATAAAGGTGTCTTCTCTTCTTTTGCAGAAGGGTCGCAAGGATTCCCACCCGTTTGACGGCTTATGTTTTTCATGATTCTAGTTTGCACTCAAACTTATCTGATATTCAAATATACAATTTAGACAATGGTAGGTTGCAATTATTAGTGTACTATTTTTTGTGTGTGTCTGTAACTATAAAATATATGAAAAATCATGCAAATTTGGCTTGAGCTGCTCAACCTGATGTTAAATGATATGCTCTAATATTTTTGTTTATGATGCCTCAAGTTTTATTTATCTTATTGTCGATTGTGTGCAGGAAAAAGAAGAATTCGTGTTCAACAACATCCTAGAGCGTCCAGTACCATCTATACTTAGGGGTTATAGTGCTCCTGTTCGGTTGGATTCCGATCTTACTGATGCTGATTTGTCCTTTCTGCTTGCTAATGATTCTGATGAGTTCAATCGGTATGTGGATTTGGACGTAAAATCCGTTTACTTACCAAGAACAAAAGAATCTGAATTGTTGTTTCTGCTCTTTTAGTTGGGAGGCTGGGCAGGTGCTAGGAAGGAAATTAATGCTTAGCTTGGTATCAGACTATCAGCTAAACAAGCCATTGGTTCTCAATCCCCAGCTTTTACATGGAATCAAAAGCATACTTGGTGACTCAAGCATGGATAAAGTAAGAAAAATTCTGGTCTATGGAGAAAATTGCTAAGGAAATTATTTGCATTTTCTAGTTGATTAAAATCTACGATATTTAAAAGCTCCGTTATTTATTGATTTTGTTCATTTTTGGACTCGTTACAATAAAATCTTGGATCCAAATATAATTGTAAACAACTAACAGATAATAAAAGATATTTTAGGATTTAGTCAAATAGTTCACAATATTATTTATGATCTGATTATATCTTGATATGGTAGTGTGATATTTTAAATTAGGTTGATAGGGTATTGCAATCTTTTAAATTGGGTAGATTAGTATCTTTATAGATTTGTTGAATATTTTTTTATTGATTTATTTATCTATTGTACTCTATATAAGTTGTAAAGGTTATTGAATAAAATTATGTCATTTTCCTCCCTAATTCTCACATGGTATCAGAGCAGTAGGGTTTCTCTCTTTCCTCCTACTCACGATTTCTTCTCAAGTTCTCCTCTTCGTGTGTTTCTCTCCCTCCATCACACACCAACAATCATGTCTACTATACCTACCTTTCCCGGGGATACCATACTTGAGAAGCTCTCTAGCGTGTTTGGGTCAATCGCTCATCTTTCTGGGAGTGATATGTCGTCACTACAAATCACAGCCCATCGTCTAAATGTTCGTAATTATCTTCAGTGGGCACAAACTGTAAAGATTGTTATCCACCCTCGTGAAAAGCTAGACTTCCCCGGCGACCTCCTCCTGCGACCACCAATCCAACGTACCCTACTTGGCTGGCCGACAACGCTATTGTCTTGCGTGGCTTATTAATTCCATGGAGACAAACATCAGTCGACGATATTTATGGTTCAAAGCTGCAAAAGAAGTGTGGGATGTTGTCCGCCACATGTACTCTGATATGGGGAATGCCTCTCAAATATTTGAATTACATTCCAAGCTAAAGGAGATCAAACAGGGCTCCAACACTGTCACCACTATTTCTCGGAGCTTCAAGAGTTATGGCAGGAGCTGGATTTGTTCCAGGAAGATTCTCAAGTAGTGCCGAATGAAGCGATAAAGTGCGACGCATTCTTGAGGAAGAAAGGGTGTTTGATTTTCTTGCTATACTTGACAGAGAGTTGGATGATGTTCGAGGATGAATTGTTACCTGTGACCCCTTCCCATCGACTGATGATGTTTTTCAGAAGTTCGCCTTGAAGAACATCGGCGATAAATAATGCTCCTTGATACTTTACCACTGAATTTGTCTGTCTCTGAGGTATCTGTGCTAGCCGCCCGCAAGAATTCCAGCCAGCATCAAGGAAGACCCCTGGTGTGATCACTATCATCGCCCGGGACATACCCAAGGCAAATGTTGGGAAATTCATGGCAAACCAGCGAATTGGCATTCACAAAAGAAATCTGATGGTCGAAGCTTTCAAGCACATTCGTCCTGGAACAGCCCTCTCTCTGTCGCATCTCGCCCCCTTCACTCCAGAACAAATAGAACAGATTGAAAAAGATCGTCGTCTTCTGTGAGAGACTGCTTTTAATCCACCATCCAGCCTCCCTGTCGGGTCATGTTCCTTGAACCAATCTAGTATAATCAACTCCACCCATATCTCTAATAATTCCCTATCTTGGATTATTGATTCCGGAGCCTCCGATCATGTGATCGGGGAGTCTAATTTTTTCTGCTCTTATGCTCCTTGTACTAATGATATGATAGTCAAGATAGCTAATGGTTTCTTCTCTCGTGTCAATGGCGTTGGCAACATTAAAGTGTCCAAGGACATTATCTTAAAAAATGTTTTTCATGTTCCTTCGTTAAAATGTAATCTCATTTAGTTAGTGAACTCACTTGTGATTGTCACTACCTTGCTAATTTCTCTCCTATTTCATGTCACTTTGAGGACCGACTATCGTGGAGGAAGATTGGTAGTGCTAAGCTTCATGACGGTCTTTACTACCTTGAGAATTCTCATTCTCAGAGTCCACATTCCTCACTGTTACAACCACTAACTGAATATGCAAACAGATAAGTAAATAGACGTTTATTGATTCTTAAAGCTGATTACAAGTCTCCCAGAGATAATAACTCTCTGTTCTCTCTCTAGTTAAGCTAGTATCAACCACGTGAATTCTACAAAACAGAATAACCGCTCTACTCCCCGCTCCCGCCTGATATACTCTCAATCCACCCTCTTCTTCCTTCTCGAATATACCATAGGGCCATTGGGCTTATATCGCTTCCTTTGGTCCAGATCTTCTTTGTTGGGCCCATCATGGCCCATAACAATACTCCCGTCCTTAGGCGCAGCGCAGCCTTGTCCTCAAGGCTGAAATCGGGAAATTGGGCAGCAAACGCGGTGAAATCCTCCTAGTATCTTCCTCAACCGTCCTTCCCTTCCAGTGAATTAGCACCTGGTCATTCGCCACCCGCTTATATCTCTCGGCCACCACTTTTTCTGGTTCGAACTCCATGGTTAAATCCGTCTCGAGTCCCGTAAGTAAAGCTTGGGTCATCCCTGGTTTTCCCACTGCTCTTTTTAAGCAGGAAGCATGGAATATTGGATGGATTCTGGAGTTCGATGGTAGTTTCAGTTTGTAAGCCACCGCTCCTATCTTTTGCAGTATCTCAAATGGCCTGTAGTATCTTGGGGCTAGCTTCTGATATATGCTCTTACATACCGATTGTTGTCTATGTGGCGGAGTTTCAAGTAGACCATGTCTCCTACTTGGAATGAAGCGTCCTTTCGATGTGTATTCGCGTATTTAATCATGCGTTGTTGTGTCTTCTGTAAATTATACTGTAATTGTCTGAACAACTCATCTCTATCCGAAAGCTCCTGAGCCACCGAAGCCACCGCTGTCTCTTGTGGCCAGATTTGTGTCACCTTCGGGGCTTTCCTCCCATAAACCGCCTCGAAAGGTGTCATTCCAACCGCTGGATGATAGGTGGTGTTGCACCAGAATTCTGCCCAATGTAGCCATGAGGCCCACGTTCGCGGCTGCTCAGAAGAGAAGCAATGCTGATGTGTCTCCAAACAACGGTTCAACGCCTTCGTTTGTCCGTTTGTCTCTGGGTGATAGGATGAACTTTCAACAGGGTCCCCTGCAACCGGAAAAATTCTGTCCAAAATTGACTCATAAAACGAGGTCCTTGTCATTCACTATGCTTCTGGGGGTACCATGCAGCCGGGCCACTTCCTTGATAAAGATCTCTGCCTCTCCCTTAGCCGCGAAAGGGTGTCTGAGCAGTATAAAGTGACCATACTTAGAAAGGCGATCGACCACGACCATGATAACCTTGAAACCCCTCGACTTCGGCAGCCCTACAATGAAGTCCATAGCAATATCTTCCCAAATAGCAGTAGGAATAGGTAGTGCTTGTAAGAGTCCAGCTGGTTTGATAACTTCATATTTCTGTTTTTGACAAGTTTCGCACCCAGCTACAAAGCGCACAACGTCCTCTTTCATCCCCTTCCAAAAGAATGTGCTTGCTACCCGTTTGAACGTTCTAAGTGCACCCGAGTGTCCCCCCGTAGGCGTGTCATGGAACTCTCTTATGATTTTATCAGTCCAACTGGATCTTTTTGGCACCACTAGCCTCCCTTTATGCAACAACACCCATCCACCAACGAATACAGACCCACATCTCCTTCTCCGCTTGACAACTTGTGAATTATCCTCTCCAGAAACGGATCTCGGTTGACGGCCTTGCGAAGCTCACTTAATTCGACCCACTTCGGACCCGACATCCCCTGTAGCCCCAATTATTCTTCTTTCCTGGATAGGGCATCGGCCGCCGCATTGTGCACCCCTGCCTTGTATTTTATTTCAAACTCATAGCCCATCAACTTGCTCATCCAATGTTGTTGATCTGGTGTTGTAATCTGCTGTCTCAACAAACTGGTCAGAGATTTGTGATCCGTCATGACGACAAACTTTCTCCCCAAGAGATATGGTCTCCAATGTTGAGTTGCCGACACGAGCGCTATCAGTTCTTTTTCATACGTCGACTTCGACAAAGCTCGTGCGGTGAGAGCTTTGCTGAAAAATGCCACAGGTCTCCATTCCTGGGCTAGCACCACCCCTACTCCCTTACCAGAAGCATCGCATTCGATAACAAACTCTTGTGTAAAGTCTGGCATCCTCAGTACCGGAGTCGTGCTCAGCGCCCTTTTTAGCTCCTCAATCTGTGCTTCTTCACTCCAACTGAAATTATCCTTCTTCAGCAACCCCGTAAACGGCTTCGCGATTTTCCCATAATCATGCACAAACTTCCTGTAGTATCCTGTTAAGCCTAGAAATCCCCGCACCCTCTTCGTCGTAGTAGGCTTCGGCCACTTTTCAACATCGGTTACCTTTTTTTGAATCCACCGCCACTCCGTCTCCCGAGCTAATGTGTCCCAGGTACTCCACTTGTTTGAGACCTAAGACACACTTCTTTTTATTCAACAGTCACTGGTGTTCCTTCAATAATTCCAGAACCCCACGAAGGTGCGTCAAGTGTTCCGCCCAGCTCATGTTGAAAATCAATATATCGTCCAGAAAAACCAGCACACATTTTCTCAAATAAGGTCTTAGGTTCTCATTCATAGTCGCTTGGAAGGTTGCCGGAGCGTTTTAACCCAATAGGCATGACAAGGAACTCATAGTGACAGCCTCGTGTAATTCATCCAACAGCTCTTCAATGACCGGCATTGGAAATTTGTCAACGATGGTAATCTCGTTCAAGTCTTGATAGTGCACGCAAAACCGCCAGTTCCTATCCTTTTTCTTAACGAGTATTACCGGGCTGGAGAATGGGCTACAACTTGGTTGGATCACCCCGTACTGAAGCATATCTGATACCATTTTCTCAATCTCATCTTTCTGGTGGTGCGCATATCTATATGGACGGACTTGCACCGGTCCACTTCCTTCTTTCAGCTTGATGGAGTGGTCATGCACTCAGGCGGGTGATAATCCCCGAGGTGCATCGAACAACCCTTCATAGTTGAGCAGAACTTCTTCCAGCTCTCCCGATGGTTGCCCCCCTCCGTCATATGATGTTTCTCCCCCTGCCGTTTTACTTATACACCATAGAACTCCGCAAAACTCTACGTCTGTTACTTTGAGGAGGGCTCTCATGGAGCTCATTGACCTGCTCAATCTGGGATCACCCACCAGTGTCACCACTTTCTTACCGACCGAGAAACTCATCCGCATCATTCCCAATTGCCCGCCACCTCACCTAGCGTCCGCAGCCAATCCACTCCCAAAATAAAGTCCACGTCCCCGAGTTCGATCACATAACCATCAATCTCTATGTTACACACCCGGAGATCCACCAACAATTTCCGGCACATACCCTGGCAGGACACCCGACCTCCATCCCCCAAACACACGCCAAAGTTCACTGTCTCATCCACGGTCAATCCCAACTCCGCCACCCGCCCTCGGGATACAAAATTATGGCTCGCCCCACTTTCAACCATAACCACGACTTCTTTGTCCACCATGTTGCCCAAAAACTTCATAGTTTGGGGCTGTGTAATACTGCCTATCGAGCAAAACGGGATTTCCAAAGTGTTGTATTCGTAGGTCTCCGTCTTTGTGTCTTCGCTTCCCCCGCCCATCTCCCGAGTTTGCACTTCCTCAGCCTCCACATCATCGTCGTCCTCGATCAGAAAAGCCACCCTCAACGACTTGTTGGCACATCGGTGTAGAGGGTTGCAGGGTTCCCCACACCTGTAGCACAACCCCTTTTCTTTCCGATTCAAGTACTCTTGGGGGGATTAAATTTTCGTTTCCGGTCCGGCTGTTCCCACTAGTATTGACCATCGTCTGGCGCGTAGACTGTTGGACCCGGGTAGATTTATTAGCTGGACCAGAAACATCCTCATTCTGGCTCAAATGTAACGGTGGTGGGTACCTACCCTTTGTTCTTTCCTGGACTTGGGCTCTACCCATTTTATCTCTCTCCGCAGAGTGTGCCCGACCCATATATACATCTGGCACCCCTTATCTCCTTTCCCACCGTTGGTTATGTTTCCTCCCTTCGTTGTGTAACTCCCCACCGTCTGCAACAGCTCTTCCTCCACGCTGCGTGCCAGATCCATGGCGCGATTGATGGTGCGGGGTCCATGGGTCCTAGCCACAGTCGAAGTTCCTCCCTCAACCCGCTGAGAAAATACCCGAGGCAGTGGGGCTCTAGTAAATCTCCCACTTGCGCCAACAGCACCTCAAAACCTTCTATGTACTCTTCCACCGGCCGATCTCCCTGTCTCAGAGAAGTTAATGATTCGTACGGGTTTGTAGATGCAAATTGGGCTGGTTCGATTTCTGATAGGAAGTCAACCTCTGGATACTGTACAATTGTATGTGGAAACCTTGTGACATGGCGCAGTAATAAGCAATCAGTTGTAGCAAGAAGCATGCAGAAGCTGAATATCGAGCCATGGCACATGGAGTTTGTGAGCTGATTTGGATCAGAAGAGTTTTGAAAGAATTGAAGATGGAATCCCAAAATCGTATGAACTCTATTGTGATAATAAGTCAACCATCAGTATTGTTCACAATATGGTGCATCATGATCGAACCAAACATGTTGAAGTCGATCTAACATTTTTGCAAAGAAAGCTAGATGCAGGTCTCATCAGTATTGAATATGTACCAACATCCCATCAACCTTCCGTTCTTCTCGAAAAGGGATTACCAGAACAGAATCACGAAGTACTTGTGGGCAAGCTTGGTCTCATCAATGTCTACAGCCAAGCTTGAGGTAGTGTAAACAACTAACAAATAATAAAAGATATTTTAGGATTTAGTCAAATAATTCACAATATTATCTATGATTTGATTGTATCTTGATAGGGTAGTGTAATATTTTAAATTAGGTTGATAGGGTAACATAATCTTTTAAATTGGGTAGATTAGTATCTCATTGTTGAATATTTTTTTTACTGATTTAATTTATCTATTGTACTCTATATAGGTTGTAAAGGTCCATGAATAAAATTATGTCATTGTCCTCTCTACTTCTCACAATAACTATTTTGTCTTATTTAAGAAATAGGTTTGCTGAGTGCCTTTAAATATCCCATGTTTAGGAATTCATTGCGAAGGCTATAACTCTTCCCGGTGAAGGGGAAATCATGGACCTGATGGAAGTCGCCGACCCTGATGCTGTTCATGCGGTTAGAACTTTCATCAGAAAGCAGATTGCTTCTGGATTGAAAGAAGAGTTACTTTATGTGGTATGGAGATCTTCAAGTTTCTCTCAGGAATCCTCGTTTTTTGCCGTACTATTATGAAGATAACCTCTTTTTTCTTGTTCCCGCCTCAAAGGTGAAAAACAACAGGAGTTCTGAGCAATATGAATTCAACCATTCAAGTATGGCAAGGCGTGCTCTTAAAAATATTGCCCTTGGTATGCTTTATATTTCTCAATTAACTGAAGCCTAACTTTTGATTTATTATTGTTGTTTGATTTTTAACTTCTTTGTTTGCCACTTGTCTGCAGCCTATCTTGGGTCGCTAGGAGCTGCAGAGATAACCCAGCTTGCTTTGCAGGAATATAAAACTGCCACAAACATGACCGAGCAGTTTGGAGCTTTGGTAGCTCTAGAGCAGACACCTGGACAAATTCGGGATGATGTTTTGGCTGATTTTTACAACAAGTGGCAGCATGATTTCTTGGTGAGCATAGTTGTATTCTTAAAGTAGTTTGTCTGTGTCTTTTGGTCTTGAGAATCGTAAGGTAACTCAGATCTACATGTCCCTAAGCTTGGTTTGCTTAAGGAATTCCCTTTGTGGTTTGAACGTTAATAATAACAATGGATACCATGTTCTTAACTGCAGTGCTTATTGCAGTGTTGTAAATGTAAATCGTTAGTTTATTCTCCTTTGAGATATCTTAGAAATTCCCTGAATTTACGTGACAATTTTATCTTGGTGGTGATCTCGATTCGTCTCTCCAGGTTGTAAGTAAGTGGTTTTCCCTCCAAGCCATGTCGGAGGTTCCTGGTAACGTGGAAAACGTTAGGAAGCTGATAAACCATCCAGCATTTGACATACGTAATCCAAATAAAGTTCGTAACTTGTACCAAAGCTAAACGTATTCCTTGACCTCAAGTAGTCTATGCCGTGAGGAATGATTGATAGCCGGTTTCTTCGGTACTTCTATACAGGTACACTCACTGATCGGGGGATTCTGTGCATCCCCAGTCAACTTCCATGCGAAAGATGGATCAGGCTACAAATTCTTAGGCGAAATGGTCCTACAGCTCGACAAGTTGAATCCTCAGGTCTGTACAAAATTTCTTCTTACATAATTCAAATCTTCTTCTATATTCAGTTTGACATTCTCTGAAACAAGACACACAAGCAACGAGCTTCCGATAACATAAAAGTTTTGCATGAATATTTGAAATGATTTTTAGATCCATTTTGCTCTCCAATCCTTTAATATCGTTTTACAAAGTGGTGAGATTATGTAAACTGTAGGTGGCTTCTCGAACGGTGTCGGCCTTATCAAGGTGGAAGCGATATGATGAAAACCGGCAAGCTCTTGCAAAGGTGAGAAAAATGGTTGATTCTTGCGTGCCTTTTTTCTTGTTTGAGATTAAGGATCATGTTTTTATCCATTTTTGTTCTGGGCAGGCACAACTGATAATGATACTGTCTAAAAATGGGCTCTCTGAGAATGTTTTCGAGATTGCATCAAAGAGTTTGGGTTCTTAAATTTATATCTCCTTCTCTTAGGACTTTTTGCTTTGAAGAAATGTTCATCCTAGAATAAAGATATTGGTTCATTAATGAATTTGAAATATTATAAATTTTGTTTGAAATATTATTATGAAATAATCGATGGTTAGTATTTTAGTCAAACAGTCCAAGTTTGTTGAACAACCCCAACCTCCCGTAACTTCAACTTTAAATTATTTGGGGGCTTATAACTATTTTCCAGCGAATTCATAGAAAGTATATATTTATATTGGTGTATTAACATAGGAGGTTTAAAACCATTAATTTTATAAGTTGGCACGGTTCCTCTTGCAGTACAGTATAGTCATGTTATAATTCTATCTCTCTCATATTCGATTTAATTATTATTTATCTCGTATCAATCAAATCATTGTATATTTATTTCATATCAATCAATTATTTAATTATTTATCTTATATCAATCAAATATTAATATAAAATTATAATAATGGTCGTCATAGTCTTTTATTATTTTTATCAATTTTTTTTATAAAATTTAAGAATATAACTATATTTCATCATAAATTTAATCCATCGAGTCAAATATATTATTATCATCAAACATTATTATTATACATCCTAATCATTTTATAATCATATTATTTGTATTAATAATCATATTATATATCATGTAGCGACGCAAATCAAATGGTGTCTTGGCTCTTCTGTATATTTTTGTATCATCCGCATAAGGGTTTAACCATATCTGAGACCCAACTCATTACAAGTTTGAAGAATCTGATATCTGTCGCCAATATTTGTAGACTAAAATTCATGTCTTGCCAGACCCATGCCCAAGATTTATAAGGTTCTATCCGTCAAAACCCTTTAGACCCATTAGATAATTATAATCACAATATTTGAGTTTTTAGTTTTAAATTTGCATATCTACTAACTCTACCCATGATGGACAATGGTGTCTCAATTTACTAGATTCTTAGCTACAATTTTAGCGAAAGTGACAAAAGATGACCAAACTTATTTCAGTAATGATCATGTACATTTGTTTGTATTAATTCAGTGTTTGGCAAATTAGAATTCTAAAATGAAATTGGATTTGGAGGAATTTATGGGGATATGAACGGATTTCAAACAGTTGAAAGAAATCTTGTCCATTTTTAGAAGATTTTGAAGGGATTCTAATTTATAAAAAAAAAAAAAAAAGGTCAAAAACTGACCCAAGAAAATATTTTATCCTCCTTTCTGCCTTCGGCCACTGATCTTCCCACTTTATCTTCTCTACTTTCTGCTTCAGCCATCCATCCATCCAATAGTTCTCGGGTTGATTTACACTGTGCAAAAAGATTTGAGTTATGACGCAAAACTTTTGAAGAGAAAAGGGTCTCAAAGTTTGTACTGCAAAATGGAAACATGATGGAGTAGGTTAAAAGCTAGGGGGAAATTGAATTAAACAAACTATTAATTGGCAACGTGCTTGTGTGAAATGTCATGGATCTAAATTTTAATTTGGTGGTATAATGGCAATGGTTTGTTTTATTTCGAATTTTATATCCCAGACAATTGATCATATATCACTATTTAGTAAAGGGTTAACCCATTATAATGACTTATGAAATGAATAATAATTAGATGATTTATCTTTGGCTATTCATTGTCTCATTTCCTAATCATTTAGTAGCAAACAAAGATTGGTGGGCTAATGACATTTATCTCGCTTTGATGTGTGGTGAAATTTCGGCTTTATATGTGGTCGAACTTTTAATTATTTTCGTAGATGAATAATATCAATGGATGAGGTCCGTTTTATTTTTGGTCGAACTTTTAATTATTCATACATTCGTGAGAAATAATCATTCTTTAGGACAATCATATCTTGTGAAGATCAATTTATGATTTAAGAGATTGACCGGTTGGTTGCTGATCAAGAGATACTTTTAAAAAGTTTGGAAGAATTTGGAGAGGAACCTTATGTTAAAGAAACTTATATTACATATTCTTCGTCCTCAAATGGTTGTATCCAAGGGTGGAAAGAAAAAAAGAATCCAAAATGTGATTATATGACTGCTTCAATCTCCCAAATTGCTAGAGCAATGGTATCGGTGAATAGAATAAACATCGTTGCCAAGAGGTATATACTGAACTGAAAAGATTCAGTTGAGTGCTGGATCAAACTGTTATTTTTGAAGCAATTGGTTTTCTGAAATCAAACTCAATTGCCAATGAAAATTTTTTGGGACTTCCACCTGATGATAGTCTCTCTTGGTTGACATGGAAAATGGATAATCTATCTTAGGTTTAATAGTAATTAAATTTCGCATTATTATTTTGAAGTCGATAGGTGATGAATCTTGAGAAACGAATTGTCATCAATTATTTTTTTTTAAAAAAAATTAACCCATTAATGGGTTAACTCCCTGTATAGGTCAGAGGCTCATTGGCCCATGCATATGGTAAATCGAGGGATATGCACGAGTAGACAGGAACCCGGGGGAGAGGACCCATATAACGGACTAATTCCCAGAGCATACTCCCATAATATTTCAGTGGGAATATGCTCCACACGAGAATCGAACCCGTGAAGTCGGGGAAGTTATTCCCACATCACCCCAGGTCTTACCAACTAGCCTGTGCACCTGGGGCCGAATTGTCATCAATTATTAGTACTAGACCAAGACAATATCATTTTTAGGAAAATGCCAAACTCTTGCTCGACTATTTTTCTAGCCTTTTTTTTCACCCTCTTAGTTCGTAGTTTTCCAAGTCCTACACATTTATAACCAACAAGTTTCAATAAAAATTTACCGGAACTAATAGTAACTAAATATACCCCAGAACTTCAAATTATTGGGAATTAATTTAATTTAAACTAGATGTTGGATAATGACAAACATAGGATTTAGTTTAATCTGTTGATCATGAATAT
Source organism: Dorcoceras hygrometricum (assembly GCA_001598015.1). Taxonomy (NCBI): domain Eukaryota; kingdom Viridiplantae; phylum Streptophyta; class Magnoliopsida; order Lamiales; family Gesneriaceae; genus Dorcoceras; species Dorcoceras hygrometricum. Next base: position 606,873 of record KV007465.1, read on the forward strand.
AAAGGATGGTGACTTAGCTACTGATCAAGGTTTTCTCAAATGTGAACATTATAAATTTGGGTTAAACAACCCAACAATGCTCAATAATATTTAAAGAAAAACCAAAAAAACTACAATCTGGAACCTTGGCAAGTATACATATGCTACTCATATTTGAATATTGACTTCTGAGTCCAGCCAAAGAGGACTTCGGCATAAACGACATAAATGCGTGTTAATAATGCCATCTGTATCGAGTTCGACACCCAATTTGCACCTTCAATTATAAATACTTCAAATAAAAAGAGCCTAAGAAAATCTTGATTTTTATACATTTTTTCAACTAAAATAGCTGTTCGACTATTTCCTAAAAACGTTTTTTTTAAGATATTAAGAAACACCCATTCGAAGAGGTTTTGTTAAATATAAAATTCTAAGTAACGACAAAGGACTCGACACGAACTTTAGCATACCAGGTTAGGAGGGATCTAACGATTCTTAGAATCATATCAGGCTGGAGCTTAACTGAGTAAAGATAACTCAGTTTAGAACATGGTGTATTAGTATAGGAATAGATAAGTTCAAGTCAACATATTAGAAGAGTTGTTCAGATCAGAATACAAGACAGCTCAGAGATCAAGTCAACTTAGGCTATCAGTTTAGATCAGGTTATAACATCATATCAGCACAGAAGGGAGCAGATCAGATTGCAGCTTCGTATGATATCAAATCAGAGCTGAATTCGAGGCATTGACTTGAGAAACTCGGCAAACAATCATAATATATCAGAATTGTTAGAGTACGAGAATTGTCGTTTTGGAGAAAAATGAATGAGCTTTTCATATGTCAGTACGGAGATAGTACGAAACGTTAAATGCACATTAATATTTAGAGACAACATACTAAATTTCATCGGTTTAGTCTACTAGTTGCATTTATTACGTTGAATATGGAGACTATAAATAGCAGAAGAGAAGAAAATGAAGTCTCTTTCTCGTGCTCTCGCTATAAATCTCAGAACTTACTCACGAATTGCTTATTATTTGCATTCAATCTTAGACACTCCGTATTCATTCTTATTAGATTTGAGTGTTGTATTTTTTATGTTGGTTGAAATCAGATTAGGTTAAACTTCATTGTATACTTATTCGAAGCCTTAGAAAGTTATATGTAAGATAACAAATAGCGTTCTGTTATCAGTAGAGAGGAACTAAAAGTTCAGCTCTCACGCGGTCTGACTGACTAGTTTGGGATATACATCATATCTAGCTCAAAATCTTATAGTGGAATTCCTTCAGTTTTGAAGAAGATGAGACGTAGAAATTATGCTTCGAATTTCCATAAAAAAATCTCATCCCTTACTGATTTACATTTATGCATTTTATTGTTCACTGATTAATTGAGCTTTTCGTACAAACCTTTTTGTTGCTCAATAAATCAGATTAGAATGAGAATTGCTAATCAGTTATAACTCAACTGATTTGTTTTAAACAGTTCTAAAGCAAAAAATTTTAGAAGAGTTTATTCAACCCCCTATAAATTTTTTGTTGGTCTTATTCGATCCCATCAGGTTTGATTCTGAATAATTGCCTTTTTTTTTTATTAAATACTAGTTTGATCATTGCATGTGATTTATTTGATGGATTACCTTTACATTGTGTTTGATATTTGAAAATAGAATTTGGAATAAGAATCAGAATCGAAATCCATGGAGTTGAAATCTATTTATGTCTCTTTTAAATTTAAAAATGGTTTTTACAAACCTGTTTCTTAGAAAGTTAGCCTATATAGTCAGAAGTCTCTTGGCCCATACAGGTTTTAAATCAAGGGATATGCGCATGTGATAGGGACCTAAGGGAGATGACTTATATAATATGCCGACCCCCATAGTATACCCCCACAATATTTCAATATGGAATATGCTCCATACAAGAATCGAATCCGTGAAGCCGGAGTAGAGAATCCCACTTTACCCAATGTCTTACCAACTAGCATGTGGCTTTGAGGGCTACAAAACCGTTTCTTGTTTGGAGAAAAAGAAGATTTGGAGTAAAAAATTGAAATAGTACATAAATAACCTTTATGATTTTTTAGATAAATCAATTTTTAATCTATATTATTACTTTGTTGAAAATAAAAACATTAAAATTTATCTTAAATAAACTGTCGTAAGCAACTTGAACTATATATTTGTTCTATACATACTATATAAACTTTCATATAATTATTGAATAGTTTATTGAAATAAAAAATACCAAACATAACTTCCAAAAGTCAATCTCACTTATACAAATATATATAGTTACAATCAAAATGCAATATAATAAATAAATAAATTCATGTTATAGTAAATCAATTATTATTAAACTTAGGTGAATTATTTATTTTCCACAATAAGCCGGAAGAAAAAGTAACGATTGTCTCGAGAAGCAAATTTGTGAGATAGAATAAAATAAATTCATCTATGAATCACACTAGAACTCACATCCTAATTTTTATTGTAAAAAGCATCAAAGTCATACGAACTTTGAAAAATTGAAATGTTTAACACTATAAAAGGTAGCAAACTTTCTAATATAGCAATGTGGCGTTAAAGTTTAAAAACCCAAGTTCAAGATGTTATGTATTGCAAAAACTAAATTTAAGCGCAATTTCTTAAAATTCAAAATTAGAAGACGATTATCAGATTTAGTTCCAAAGATCATGTTGGGTTAAGTGCATGTTAGGGTAGTACTTGGATATTTAACCTTTTGGGAAGCTCTCGTATGTTCAAGTTGATGACGTTCACTGTTTGGTCTAGTTAACCAGGTAGACTATAAAAATGTAAAATAAATCTTTATGGATAATATTATCTTTGTTCGGGATAAAGTCCGTAGTAGGAAAAATGATAATATTGATCATTAAGGGATACACCTCCATAAACTCACCGGCTAACAACCCAACCATAACGCACACAATAGATGCACTCCGCGTTTTCACATGTATAAGGAAATAAAGTTATACATTGGCTAACAAGTATAGTTTTTGGCTTGGTGGTAAGCAATTGATTATAACAATTAATATCACAGATATCAAGAGTTCGGTCTCCTAAGAAGTATATAATATTTATATACTTCTTGGGAGGGTTGTTCAGTTAAGCATGCATGTGTGATAGAAGTACTGTGATAGATGACCTTCTATGTAGATCTCGTACGTCAAGCTGTTGCCATTTAATATGGTTGGCCAGTTAACTGTAAAAGTGTGAGTCTGATCTTAATGATAATATCTCTATTGGGGATAGAGCGGTGGTAAGGTTAAGGGTAAAACTTATCTCTAAATATATTAGACAACATCAACAGTTAGACACACACTTCATTGGACTCATTATTCTAACCGTCCAACTCTAACACAAACAATAGATGCAATATATGCTACCACATATATATAAGGATATTAAGTTACACATTGTATAACAGTTATGGTTTTGGTCAAGTGGTAAACGCTTGATCTAACCGTTCGAATTTAAAACTTACAAGCTTAGAAAATCCGAACTTTAGAGTGTATATCTTGTAAATTTGGATTTTAAACGCTAAGACTTAAAAATGAACGTGAAGAACTAAATTATAAAGAAAGAAGAACATTGGATGTGTTAGCAAAGAAGGGGTCCTCTTTATAGATCATGAAAGTTTTGAATGAAAGGATGCACTCTGTCAAAGATGGTACAATTTTCATCTCACATAATCATTAGCATTAAATGGCACAATCAATTCACTCGACAATTAAGGGGAGTGAAATCCATTTTCTTTCTTTTTTAATAAAATTACATTACAATAAATGATATATATAATATATACCAACTAAAACGCTTTCAATTCACTCATTTCGATCATTAGGTTTCGAACTAACAATTTTTTTTGTTTTCCATTATCAAAACGTTAGCCTATTAATGGATTAACCCCCTATATAGATTTAATGTCCCTTAATTTTGTTTTCCATTCACTAAATTGATAAAAGCGGCAAATAATTAAAAGTTTTTAAAATTAAATTTATCGTTCTAAATGTATAGACAACACATTTTTCCAACAAAACTATCATCTATTGTCTCTATTTTGATCTCTCGTGTTAAATAATATATCACTCAAAACTAATTAAAAAGAGAACAAACATCACACTTATCTATTTTCTCCCCTCATAATTTGGTACTTTTGGAAAATGATCATCTCATTTTATCGTCTCTATTGTTCGGAACAAACAGAAGACCTTTATTCCAAATTGTTTCGTGACCAAATCGATATTATACTCCTCTGCTCTACCATTGCTCGAATGTGCATTAAAAACAGTAGTAGCTTACATCTTATAGTTAATTTCGAAAGTTTCCTAAGTATACTTGTAGTTTATTCTTATATGATTGTCAACTATTCATAATTTTGTTTAGCACATTTACGAATTGAGTTGGTTTTGATCCAATGCTTAGAGCAAATAATAACAATACTAAAACCAACGAGGTTTCTGAACCACAACTCCCCGTGGAAAAATTGATAATGCATAAATTCACTACTTTGAAAATAAATAGGTATATTATACTATAACAATTTTATAATCTTTTATATGCCCATACTAATACGGTTTTTGACATGCTCATATTTTGGCTGAAAAATCAACTTAAAACTCGAAATTAGTTTGAGATTTCCACATATGATAAACTAGATAATTCTTTAACAATATTCCACTGTTTATATTAAAAAATTCTATGGTTTCTTGTTCAACTTTACTATGTGGATCTAAATAATTTTATCCAAATAGAAATGTTATATGGATATAGAGAGTATTAGTCCTGAGCTGATTGAGTGCATTTGGTTAGATCGTATAATCAATATCAAAATATTCTAGTTGAAAGCCTTCTAGTTTGGAAGCAGGAGGCACATAGAAGAATTGCTTCGAAATATGTATTTATCACAAAACAAAAAAAAACCCTAAAACAATTGATCAATTGTTTGATTAAATCTCGTGGCAAGTATGGGTAGTGTCCATCCTATTTAACATTATATCTCAAGATTGAGACGCGATTTGAGTTCAATTTTACGAAAACACTTAAGTGAATGTTTACCAATTACCATCCTAAAGTTTTACAATCAAATGATACTAGTTAATATATAAATAAATAAATAATGTCAAAGTTAACATAGTAGTTTTGGAAAAGACAAGCCAATCAGCGGAATATATGGCAATCACCGATTATCCATTCAATCAATTCTTTTCTTTTTCTAGATTCAACTCCATCATATTCTACATATATATCTTTATTATTTTTATGTGTTAAGTTGAGATATCTATATTAGTTAGCATAAGGAATCCTTATAGAAACTTATATCATATCCCTGATTTAATTTACCTTTGAAGTTTTTTTAAATTGTCCTTTTTTAAAAAAATATGTCCATCATATCTATATCTATGTCTATATTTTTAAATTTAATAATCTTTCTCTAAATGTATAATTTTATATTACAAAATCATTAATTTGAAAGTAAAAAAAGGTATTATCAGAATTTTATAATCGTTTAAACATGCAACACGATAATAAAATGAAAGTATATGTCGATATCATATTCTAAAAGTCGTCTAGGTGCTAGGCGATCGCGCACCCCGACTATTATAAGTGTGGTTCATTGGGAGATTTCATAGCGGTGGAGTCCTAGATAGCGCATACGAGGCCTAGACGCCATCAAACGGATTAATTTTATTTTAACGAAAAAAATAGAAAATTGAACAATACTTATATTTAAAAATTGATTATATCTGAAAACACGCTCGCTCGCGAAGATGTTGAATTAGACGTAAGATAAAAGATTACATATAAAAATGATTTTGTATCAGATGAATGGGAAAAAATTACATGAATTTTGATTTGAAGTCGAAGAAGAAAGTGTAGTAAAAATCTCAAAACAAACGAGAATCTAAAATTAAAGATAAGATCAAGTAGAAGACTATGGGTGGCCATTCGCCTACTGCGTGATTTGCTTTCTAGAATAATGATGCTATATTATTATTATATTATAAAATAGAGGACTAGTGAAGCGTCGTTGGAGACATGAACCAACCGTGCAAGTTAGTTCGAGGTTGCAGGTAAAGGGGAAGAATTTTCACGGTGGGCCCAAACATACGCGGGGTGCGCACGGAAAGCGATGCGCGCACGTGCGCACATTCGGTGATTACAGACCAACTAAAAAGGTTTTCCTTGGTAATCACGGCCATCATGCTTGGAAGAAGCATCTATCTATTTAATTTAACTGTTAAATATTAATTTAGTGCCCTCTGGAATTACCCAATTACCCTTGAACACTTTAATTTAATATTATCCCAAGCTTAACGAAAAATATCCATATTGCTGAGATTACTCATACCATATTTATACTATTCAAATTTGACTAAACAATATAAAATTCTTTCCCCGAAATAAGATATACATTTAACATTCGGTTTGGCGGTACTGGAATGAAATTCCATTCAATTTCTTTTTAAAAAGTTTGGTTTCTTAAAAAAACTTTAAATTATTTTTATTCTGATCATGTTTGGTTTTGGTTAGTGTTGTTTCGTTTATAAATTATACAGTTAGGTCATGAAATGAGTTACAAATTCAATTATAAATTTCCAAAAATCACAAACAAAAAATATAAGTTACCGTTTGATTCGTAGATGAGATGACAAATTATACAAAATATAAGAACGATAAATTAATTTTATTGGACAAAATAATTGTGTATAACGCAAATCCTTTTGTAACATCTAAATTAAATATTGGATAAATCAAGCATGAGCCAATGAATGTCTTACATTCTTGCCATGCGTTTCCAATGAATTTGGAGAAATAAAAAAGGGGTAGCTTGAGTCAATGAAAATGTGGGTGAAGATAATACATAATTACGAGAATAATATATTATGTTTCACTTGCTTAAGAAAAATTATATTTAAACGCAATGGTTTTCTATTTCAGAAAACCCTAAAAAAAATACTAAAATTAAAATGTATATATTACTTTTATATTTGCAGTTATATATATTTTTCGCTTTTATTTCAATTAATAGTCTAACAAATGTAATATAAATAAAATATGAGGAAATAAACAAAAATATATGTATATCCGTATGATTAAATGCACATCAATCACTCCTAAATCGGGATTAAGTTATGATTTACAATGATGCGATTTACAATTAAATATTCAATAAAAGGTGACGCAATCCAATTGCCATCCATGTACAAAAATGTAATTTTAATAATTTACTTTCCCTAATGATAATCATCATTATATAATTGACAAACTCTTTTAAGTCATTGCCGTGTTTGACCTCCAAAACAATGTATGCTTACACATATACATACTACATACATACGTTTTCCTCATCATTTATTCATTCAAATTTTGATATTTTTTTGCTATTTTTTCGTCGATGAAGATGTGAAATCTGAGCTCCGGAATTTGAAATTTTTGAGTGAAAGTTTTGTGTGATTGATCCATCCGGTCAACAATGAGAAGAGGAGTGAATAGAGCGGATGCGATAGAGACGATAAGCGCCGCCGCCACGGCGGTTGCATCTTTGGAGAATCGCGTTCCTCAAGCCTCGTTTCAGGTGAGCAACTTTTGTTTTGGTTTAAGATATTCGATAACCTTTTTTTGGTGTTTCTTCGGGAAAAATCTGATGATTCAAGTGTTTTATACTTTGTTAGTGTCGGAAGCTACTTCGTGATTATTTGTTTTCCTTTGACTTTGGTTTTATTTTGATGGCGGTGATTTAGAGTTTGCTTGGTTGAGTGCTTAATGCTTGTTCTAGTTCCAGGTTTTTTAATTGGATTATAGATCTGATGATTAAGCTTTATGATATGTCGTTGCGGTGGAACAATTTGAATTCTTCGTGTTTTAGCCATGAATTTTGTTGAAAAAAACGTTGTTTAACATGAAGCGGATTTTGTATACGAAATTGAGTTTTTTGTTAAATTTCAGAACGTTGCTGTCCGTTAACTGAGTTTCTTGACAGGAGAAAGGGTTTCAAAAGTAAGCTTATAGATTTGCCCATCAGTTGGGAAAGAATGTGGAAGAAGCTGAATTCACGTTTCTCTACTGATATAGTTGATAATTTATGAATGCGCATACGAAATGACTGAATGTTGATCACAGTGGTCTACCTTTATTATTGTGGTGTGGCTGGTTTACTGGTCCGTGTCTTACCATTTTAGCAGTTACCTTAGCAGTAAGAATTTTGTTTAAATTCTGATCCACTAGGATATACCAGACACAGGAACACAACTCATGGTACATGTAGAGTTACTGGCCACGGGTGTCAAGTTTTTAAAACTCATTGAAGCTGCAGAAGTTTTCAATAATTTGTAATCAGAATTTTTTATTTGTCTGTTGGCTTTGATATCGACTGTAGGCTAGTGTATCATGATGTAGACCCAGTGGTGCTCTTATTTTTCCTAGTCTGCTACTCTTTGAGGTTACAAAGAAACTCAAAACAATTGTGAGGACAACTGAATTCACCCAAACTCTGATACGCTTGGTGAAGTTGATTCTAGCATTCATGCAACAATAGTAGTGGATTTCTTTTGGGTTGCTATGTCTAATTGCTGTTGTGCACTATATTTTGACCTATGGAGGTAGGTTTATCACTGTAGTCGTGGATACTGTTAGATGTTGCCTTTTAGTTAATCTTTATTTTTTCCTAAATAAAATGATACTACTAACTTCTGGGTGAATTTTTGAATCTTGAGTAAATTTTCCACTTGCATTTAATGAAGGTGCTTTCCATATACTCTATTGTTGTTACTGTCTTGTGCTGTAAACTTCAAAGGTTTGATTTTTGTTAAAATCGAAATGATTTCTGTTTTGTGGTTCTCATGCTACTTTATTGTGATTTGTTTATTCTATTGTAGAAAAGAAGGTGGGGAAGTTGCTGGAGCCTTTATTGGTGTTTTGGATCTCACAAGAACAGCCATCGAATTGGACATGCAGTTCTAGTTCCTGAAACTGCAACTGCAGGAACGGATGTCCCACCTGGACATCCATCCCAGCCACCTTCCATAGTACTCCCTTTTGTAGCGCCTCCTTCATCTCCTGCATCATTTCTTCCATCAGAACCACCTTCGGCGACTCAGTCACCAACTGGCTTATTATCTCTCACTTCTGCCTCTGCTAACATGTATTCTCCTGGTGGCCCTGCTTCAATTTTTGCTATTGGCCCTTATGCTCATGAGACCCAGTTAGTCTCACCTCCAGTCTTCTCGACCTTCACCACCGAACCATCAACTGCACCCTTTACTCCTCCCCCAGAATCAGTCCACTTGACTACGCCTTCCTCTCCTGAGGTGCCTTTTGCTCGGCTTTTTGAACCCAACCTCCATAATGGTGAAGGTGCTCAAAGATACCCTTTATCCCAATATGAATTTCAATCCTATCAGCTTCAGCCTGGCAGTCCAGTTAGCCATTTAATCTCTCCTTGCTCAGGCATATCAGGTTCGGGCACTGCATCACCTTTCCCGGATCATGAGTTTGCCAGTGGGCATCCCTTTTTCCTTGAGTTCAGGACTGGAAATGCACCTAAGCTTTTAGATCTCGACAAGATCATTCTTCGTGGATGGGAATCACGCCAAGGATCAGGTGCAGTGACTCCAGATGCTGCGGGTGCGATATCTTGTGATCCTCGCCTTATGAAGCGCCAAGATTCAGATGTTGCATCTCTTCCAGATACGCAGAATGAATTGAGAAATGATGATACCATGGTCGGTCACAGAGTTTCTTTCGAGATACCAGCTGAAGATGTTTTACAAGTTGTGGAAAAAGATCCAGTGGCCTTGGACAAAACTGTAGCAATGTCTGCTGAGAATGTAGAACACCGAGGAGAAGAGAAGCCATTACAAGTCACTGATGAAACTGGTGATTCAATTGGAGAAACTATCATTGGCATCTCTGAGAGACCTCCGACTGACAGCGAGAATGGGCCGCATCATAAAAAAACTCGAACAATCACTCTTGGATCAGCGAAAGAGTTCAAATTTGATAATATAGATGGACACTGTGATGAACCTGTAGGTGGGTCTGATTGGTGGGCGGATGAGAAGATTCTTGGTGAGGAGGTAACATCATTGAATGACTGGTCTTTCTTCCCAGTGATGCAGACTGGTGTCAGTTAGCTGCAGCAATCATGAAAGAAGGTATTTTACATATAAAAAGGTAGAACACATCCCGGTTGTCATAGTTTCATCGTAAGTGACACTGGCAAATGGGATATTTAGCTATTCACATGTTGCAGGACTGATTATTACTGAAGGCTGTTTTTCGCGCACTTCCTGACCCTAAGTAGAAAGTGAATTTGTTTAGGTTACTGACTATACTGCAATACCCAGAATGGGAAGTTCTGGATGTATATGTATTTCTTTTTTGTAAGTTTAGATATATGATATAGTACTTAGAACGCTTCAGTTCAAGGTAATGTCAATTTTTGTAATTACTAGACGACTAATCTATGTCCAGTCAAGACTTGTGATGTATGATATATATATTATTATTTTTGTAAAAAATAAAATCTTAACATGATAAAAGCCCATGGGAGGGAGAGAACTCAAATAACATAGCCTGCGAGTGATGGGTCTATATGTGAATGAGGCTTATTTTCGAGCACATTTTTATACCCACTTATGTCTACTTCAGAGTATGTCTACTTCAGAGTAGTTAAGTTGAGGAATACAAATTGTAGAGTAGAATCATATATTTTTCTTAGTTTCATTTATGCGCCAGTCGTTTAATCATCATCGAGTTACCTACTTTCAAACTTGATATTTTATCTTGTTTTAAACCATCTCCAACTCATAAATCTATTTTGATGTAATTTCTATACTAAAATGGTGCAATTTTTGCACCAAATACATATGTATCTTCAACCCACTTACTTCAAATCTTACACAAAAGATATATTATCATAATATTTCATAACTCATATATATTAATGTTTCTTATATCGTACATGTTATCTCTAATAGTTTAACAATATAATTATTATTAATGTTAATTTTATTATTTATTTATGTTTTAAATAATTAGAAACATTAAGTTTATTTAAATTATTAATTTATGTATATTTTCGTAAAAAGTTTTAAAATTTTCAATATAAAACTAAAAACCGAAATATAGTAGTAAAATTAATTAATAAAATTATTTATTAATTTTGATTTTTAAAATATTTTATATAAAATATATTTTTTCAATAATCATTTATTATAATAAAAAAAGATAGAGATTTGACGCTGAGCAAAACACTCTGCACCAAATATGATGCAAAATATTTGATGTTGCACCATTTTAAAGAAATAGTGCAAAGACTTCGACTTCATTTTAGAGCATCAAAATGGTGTAAAGTTTTGATGTTGGATCGAAGATGGTCTTATCAAAATATTAGCCGGACAGTTGATTCCCGCATAATATCATTTGAATCGAACAAGGTTTGATCAATTCTCTTGGCTGGTCCTCAAGTAATGACATTAATTTTTTGTGATTTAAATAAATAAATATTAAGCATAATCAATTTAGAGGATAGTTAGATCAAATCCATATTTATGGTTAAAAGTAGTACATGAAATAAAAAATAATACTTATGACATAAATTAATAGTTTTCATGGATCGAGGGAAACTTGGAGATTCATCTTACAAAATTGACCAACGAGACCGTATCAAAGGAGTTTTTCTGCAAATCAATGTAACGAGTAAGAAAAATTACAAGTAATCTTTTCAGTTAATAAATATTATTTTTCTAATCTTACTACTATGTAATAATTTGGTATAGGATCAGTTTAATTTGAAGTTTTTTACATAGATAGTTAATCGAATAGTTTTGTTGTAGGAAAAAAAAAGTAGTCTCATGGATCAAAAAACTTCAAAGGAGTATTGGGTTATCAGAACCACTTGAGACACAGTCACTCTTATGCACCATGAAAAGAAATAATGATCATCGCCGGTGTCACAAATACAATGTTTGAAGCACCGGAGATCATGTACATAAATATTCCGACGCTCGGCGACGCCCAGAAAACTAGAGCAAATGAGAAAAATACTGAAATGCACAAATGAGAACTTAATCAAAATGGAGAGCCAACCACCTGTTTAAGAGTTTTCATGATGGGCATGCTCCTTTTGTTTAAGCCTAATCACTCTATTTGTTATTATAATGGGAATGGAAATCCACTCAAGTATCTAAATTTGTATATTGAATAGAAATAGAATAACTAATTCCTTATCAAAATCCTTGAGTTCTTGTCAAAATCCTCTGCGTGGGGCTATTCAATTTCTTATAAAAATCCTCAATTTCCACCTCATCATGGTCATAAATATTTTAATGCAAGGTCTAGATGCTGTGAATTTGGGAAGATGATATGTCGAAGCTTGTTTTGGACGAGAATAGATAGATGAATCGTAAGAAGACAAATGAATTTAGATTTCTTTCTTGCTTCATTGGTATGTCAGAATATTTCTTGACCTAGTTAGCATAAGAATAGAGTGGTTAGTCCTAACAAGAATCCACTCGATGAATGGATCTCTTGCTCTATTCTTGTGGATCCTCTAGGTGTATTAGCCCTCTCCTTAGGCCTAATCGCTCTATCACTCGATTACAATAAATATACAAATTAAATACTTCCCTTCAAGTTCATGTTCAACATACCAGACCAACAAGAGTTGTTATACGCAACCGGCCTTTTAGTCTAACGTCCTAATCATCTCCCCGACATAGAAAGATCCTGGGAAAACAAAAATTCCTCTCCCGTAATTGCAATTTAAGAATGTTCAACAAAAAAAAAAGGAAGAAGATATTTTATGCTAGATTTGATTATTGTATAACTAGTGATATTGCACGCATGCTGCACATGATTTGACTTTGACGTTTGTACATATATTGACATTTCAAATGTCAAAATTTTATCTTTCGTATAATTCACAGAACGGTGAATGTTTTAAGGGAAACAGAGTTATATTTTACAAAATTAGCGGGGAGCAACTTTCTAGTAGTAGGAAAAAACAAGAGGTCAAACAAATTATAGTTAAAATGGTAATATGGTATACATAGAAGTATTTTAAAAACAGATGATACATACAATATATAATAGGACCGATAAAACTTAGATATGGACAGCAACTAAGTATTATTAGTTTTTATTATATTCTGAAAAAAAGAAAGAAGAAAGTTAACTGAACATGCATAATGGATATGCCGATGAATTGCATTATGGCATGATATTTTCGAACATGGGACATCGTTGGTCGTGAAAGGTAATATGTGGTAACTAGAGTTCGGTTTTTGAATCAGAACTGGCATTAACAGGCGGTCGAACCGTGGGTTTTGGTCCATCCAAAATTATCTTTTCGTGCTGTTCTCAGGTCCGACCCTGAGTAGCATGCCTACTACTGAATCTTTGATTATTTCGTGCAACGGAGATGCTAAACGAATATTAAAGAACAATATGGGATGTGCCTAACTAACTAATCAAACAACAAAGGCCAACGACAAAAGATAAAGGACTGAGAAAAACATATGGTCGAAAACAGCTGCTGTTATAAGATCAAGAAACAGCACTTCGAATGGATCCATCGTAGTTTTCAAACTCACTTCCAATATGTTTAAAAGATAAAACTGAAATTAGGAGCCCTGATACAAAATCTGAACCATGGAATCTTTGCTTCAAGCTGTGGTTTCTGTTACACTACTTGTTCCCAGTCAAATTCAGGCTGAAATCCCACAGTTTTTTCGCCAAATCCACATCTTTGGCCAGTGAACTCGGATTGGAAATATTGCTGTCAGAAAAATATTTGCCACTAACTCCCTTAACCTGTGGATGGAGAGCCACATAGCACGTCGTTGCTGCTCCCTAATGTCAACAAACTATATAATGTCAGTGTAAGAATTCAATCTAATAAACATGGCATCTATTTTCTTTAAATATGTATTAGGCACACGCAGGGAGGAGATCAAAAGGCTTCAAAATCTTCTGACTAATTGTTTTTATGTATATGTCTTGCTATCACATAAACCCCGTCTCTTCTTCTTATCAAGATTTCTTGAGGTCAAGATTGAACAAACCTGAGGAATGTTTTTAAGGAAGTATTTTCCAACCCAGTTAACCATGCCTGTAAGAGAAAACATCAACATATATTAGTTGAGGAGTTTTTTGTATTTGAGCGGACAAATTACAGTCGCTTATCATCATCAAGAGGTAACTGTCGCCACTATATTCTCTTTCTAATTCTCTAGTAACTTTCCATTTTCTAAGATGTGATACAATATTGCACACTCCCTTCTTTCGGAAAAATCAACTGCAAATGTGAACGTAAATCGACCAAGTACTTCCGGAAGTTCATAATTCATGCCATTTTTCCCCAATGGAGTGGAAGGTGTATAATCGATGACTTAGTTTGCCACCATTTTTTTAATATATACAACAGTGGAAGGGGAACTCCTATCTAACAACCACATAGTGGAAATTTGCCACATTATTTATTACAGGAGGGTAATCAGCTATAAAGTTTTTGCAAGAATTAGTCTTAACAAGTTGATACATTCCAGTGGGTAACTAACATGTAGTTTCTGCCATCTTTGTGTTTTGGCAGGCTAGCGATGCAGGATGGCAAATGCTTCAGACATGTGACAATAAACATGTTTGATCCCAGTTTGTCTACACTATTCAACCTATTAAATTCTTAACCATTATATGAGATTATAAAATATTTCAGAGCTTCACCTTCAATGAAACTATGATGTCGAATAAGGTTGGTGGCAATTGTTCCAGGGTGCAGTGAATTTGCAGTTATTTCAACCCCTTCATCCTGCCATTGGCGATATCACATCATATCAGTGGTGCTGAAACGAGTGAACCACTATTTTTTTATTTGAGAAACTTTACCAGTATCCAAAAAGATCAAGCTGAGTTTCATAGTAAATATCCTGCTCATTCAATAACACAAATCATGGTTTCAAATGATCTGATAGCCTATGTTTTGTCAGCATTTCTAATCTGACAAAATTCCTAATATCACCAGTAAAACTCTTGCAATCAAACCAAACAGAGTTCAGTTAGATGAACTAAAACTTAAGCATCTAGAATATTCACTGTTTAGGGAGAAGAGCAGGCAAGAGTCCCATCCTCTCTGCTTAGTATTAAGTTGTCTGCTTGACTGTCTTATCATAATTCCTAGTTGAATAGGAATGGCATTGTATGACCACTTTAGGTCCATCCAGTTTTCCTGGAACAGAGAAACTACAACTTACCAGTTGAATGGTAACGACATTATATGACCAGTTTAGGTACATCCCACTTTTCCTGGAACAGAGAAACTAGATGGCTTAATGCTTAGGTAGAAAAAGAAGAAAGATTTCTTAAGTACATCCACGAATCCTGGAGCAGCAGACTAGAGTAGTTGGCTAGAAGACTCATCATTGGTTCAAATGTGCAATGACATGTTAACAGCAGAAGCCACCCATTAAGATCCAAGTTCTTCTTAAAAAATGAACTGTTCTTAAAATATTTAGGTCCCCTTGACTTGCTAGCCAAAAACAAACCCAATAAAGTACAAACATTAATCCGTAATTCCTAAACAACGGTCAAATAGACTTGACTATGTCTACAGTTTTTGAACACTTCGAATTTAATTTCAAGATCCAACTCAACATTGTCTTTAGAAACAAATTCATCAGGTGTAATAAAACCAATGGCTTTGTGAAATCCAACTTGATTGACTAGAATAAGTAATAAAAGAAATAAATAAACTCATAACAAATGTAACTTAATTCAACTGTCTCCACGTTCATGTGAATGAGATCTAAATGTACACTTGTAAAACAAACTGTAGCCTATCTACTTTTGCAATTCTTCTCATTGCTTCCAAAACCCAACAACCAATGAAGGAAAAATATTTCAAGCCACAATGCCAGGCTGCATACATTACCTTCATGCGAGTCGCGAGTTCATTGGCATGCAATATGTTAGCCAGCTTGGACTGTCCATACGCGTATACGGCGTTGTAGCTATAGATCAAAGGCACGGAACAAAAGTATTAAGCGACTTTCCATTATTGAAAAAGATTTGACGAAAGTATTTAAAAAACAAACTAATTCTATTAATCAGGAGGCATTTCGCTATCTCGAACGAGGTGATCATTCTGATATAAATTTTTTACAATAAACAGATGAACTGAGTGAAATTTGAGAAAAAAAATCACACTTAGCTCGGATCATTCGACTGAAGAAATTTAAAACTGAAAAAGAATTGAATCTATACATCATAGCAAGTTCATGCAAGTTGCTCTTTTAATTAGACCAGTTGTCAACTTTCCACGCTTAATGTCTCCTTCGTGGCCCACTACAGTGAATAGATACATTTAATAGAAAAAACATGGCATTTTCATAATATAGTGGCTGTCTTCCTACAGAGGCATCACCAAAAAATTTTAATCTGGTGGGAAAATTATGTTTTGAAGTCCATTTATGGATCATTTGGATTATTGACTAATTTATCATCTCTTTTATGCAAAAAAATAGAAGTATTTCAATTTTCATTGTATTCTGACTGTAATCAAATTGCATTCTGTGTTTCTTTGGCAATTTCTATATAGAACTCCATTGAATAAACCAATAAGTTGCATGTCACTTGCAAAATCTTATGTACATATAAATCAAATTCGTTACCAAAAAAGCGAAAAAGTATATATCAGATGTTTAAACCAACATATCTCAGAGATTGCAAATTGTATATTGTAACAAATACACACACGACTAGATAGTAAAAAATTCCAGCCATCTACTAACTACAATACACTCAAATTATAGATATTTTGTATACTAGTTTACGGTGGTCTTTTAAAAAATCTGAGAGTTATTTTCAAGATATTGTGAGCATCCACACATAATTTTATTTTCTCAAATAGATGAGGTCGATTAGTTTAGTTAGCGGTGCACAAAATTTCAAGGGTGTGCTTATAGTCGTGTGTTGATGTCCTTTTTCACCCACCAAAAAGTTGGTCTTTTCTCTTCTACATAAATTCTACAGTTCTATCCAATTAATGGCGGTGTCCTTTAATATTTGTGAATTAACAATAAGAAATAACCTCAAGTTAAAAAATGTTGGGCAGGACTTTTGATTGAGGGGGAAAAGTCACCAGGGCAATTGGCCAGCTTTCCCCCATCATCTTCCACCTTGGCTTTTCTACCGGACAAGGTTGTGTAAAAGCACCAAAGTTCGAAGAAAGTGTTGTGCATTCTTGAAAATACACTTCAGTCAGATAAATGTCTAAACCTATAATTTGGAATAGCAAAAGTAAGGCACATAAAGTTACCAGTTGCTTAAAAATGGCCAGTTCGAGCAACTAATTATTAGTTGCACTAAAGAATAATCAGTAGAGCTTACCTCGAGCTATCATTAATTAGATCAAAACGAATTCCTTCACGATATGCAAAACGATGACCCTCTGATGAGACATTGACAATCCTTCCTTCTATCTGGCTCTCACTAGCAGTCTTTTTCATGTTATCCAACAAAAGATTTGTCAAAAGAAAATGGCCTGCACCAGAATGTAAACTTGCTTTTAACAACTGAACAAGGGAAGTAGATGTAGAAAAAGGAAATAATATATTCAATTATCATAAGAATATTTTATTGATATTTTATTCCGTATGATATGTCTACTGATTATAGTTAGGATTGTAAATACAAATGGAAATAAACTTTGTATGTATAGTATAGGATTGTACTCTATTTTTTTCATTTAGAATAATAATGTATTCTTCCACCACATATGGCTGCCTATCATGTTTATCTTCATGGTATCAGAGCCTAGGCTCTGGATGCCGGCTGCAATATTTAAAAGGGAGAGGTGAGCATATCCAAATCGGACAAAGACCAGCATGCAATCTCTTCGAGCGGGCGTGATGGTGCTAAAGCACCGATCATATTTCCTACAAATATTAGTGGGTACGGCAGCTCTCCAATTCAATTGACCTTTCACAATTGAATGGGAGAAATTACTTGCAAGAAAGGTACTTCCTTGCAGTCCGTTGTTTTAATGTTTCAACCATATCTATATGTCCTTGGATCATAGATTCAGATGCTACTGATCACATGACGGGATCCTCCAACTTGTTCAATTCCTATATCCTGAGTGCTGGAAATCAGAAATTAAAATAGTTGACGGTTCTTTCTCTGCTATTGCTGGAAAAGGGTCTATTGTCATCTCTCAATCCTTGACTCTAAAAAATGTCTTACATGTTCGTGTAATTTACTTTCTATTAGCAAATTGACTAGTGATTTAAAGTGTTGTTCTAAGTTTTCCTCGAATCTTGTGTGTTTCAGGATCTGGACTCGGGGAAGACGATTGGCAGTGGTAAGGATTTGAAGGCCTTTATTACTTTGAGGAAGAAAGTCACTTCTGTGGACAAGCCTATCATATGGTAGCATACCAAACTCTAGTTCTAGTAGTGATGTTATAATGCTTTGGCACCGTCAATTAGAACATCCGAATTTCCAGTATTTGAAGCATTTGTTTCCAAAGTTATTAGCAATAAAAATATTTATGATTTTCAGTGTGAGTAATTGCCAATTTGCCAAACATCATCGTGCAGCTTTTCCTGTTCATCCATATCACGCATTGAAATCTTTTGCCCTTATTCATTGTGATGTGTGGGGACCTTCTAAAACAGCAACTCTGTCGAAACTAAAATGGTTTATCACTTTTATTGAAGATCACACACATTTAAGTTGGGTTTATTTACTTGGGGATAAATCGTAAGCTGCACAAATTTAAAAAAAAAAATTGTATACGATGGTTGAAACACAATTTCATGAGAAAATTCAAGTGTTGCGAAGTGACAATAGGAAAGAATATTTCAATCAAATTTTGGGAATTTTTTTCAAGAAAAGGGTATAATATTCATCATAGTTCTTGCACTTACACACCACAACAGAATTATGTAACAGAAAGGAAGAACCGACATCTTATAGAAGTAGCTAGGTCACTCATGTTTAATGTACCTAAATACTTATGGCAGGAAGCTAGTTTCACTGCTACATATTTAATTAATATGATGCCTTCAAGATAGTTGATCTTTGAATCCCCGTTAACCACTTAACAAAATATCTTTCCGATGTATAACTTATATTCTGATTTACCACTCAAAGTGTTTGATTGTGTGGCTTTCGTCCATGTGCATCATCATAATCGTGATAAATTAGACCTCGTGCTGTGAAATGTGTGTTTTTTTTTTGGATATTCCCATACTCAGAAGGGGGGTACAAATGTTTTGAACACCATTCAAAAACCTACTTTATGTCTATGGATGTCAAATATGTGAATCACAACAGTTTTTCCGCACTCCTCTTCAGGGGGAGAGTACGTTGGAAGACTCCTTTGATTTAGATTCAAAGAAAGTAGAAATCCAAATTATTCTGAATTTAGCATCGTAATGGATCCACCTCATGCAGTGTCACAGAAGAATCTTGATACTCGAACACGAGTTGATGATAGGTTGTTTGAACAGTTTACTAGAGGAGCCAAACCCAAAGTAAGCAAGATTCCACAATTCCACAAGACCAAGTGTCTGAACCTGAAGTCCAGATTCTGTCGAACCAAAATCTAGGTATTGTACCACCATTTCAACCAAAATCTAGGTATTGTACCAGATTTTCTATATCATTAGAAATTTCTATTGCACTAGGAAAGGTGTCAGAACTTGCACTAAACATCCATTCTCAAACACATTTCTTACAACAATTTATCTATAACTCCTATTAAAGTTTTATTCTCAATTGCAGAACGTGGATGGTCCTAAGACTATATCGGAGGTTCTAAAAATGTTCCACATGGAAGAAAACTGTCCTTGAGGAGATGAATAAAATGAACAAAAGTGGAACATGGAAAATAATGCAATTGCCCGAGGGAAACGAACAGTATGATGCAAATGGGTATTTAATGTAAAACTTAATTCAGATGGATTGTTGGAAGGTTAATAAGGCAAGACTTGTTGCTAAAAGTTTTACGCAAACATATGACATTAGGGGATCCTTGCACCAGTTGCAATGCTGATACTGCTAGAATACTGTTATCGTTGGCTGCAAATCTTGATTGGCCACTATATCAGGTGGATGTAACAAATGGATTCCTGAATGGAAAATTGCAGGAAAAAGTGTTCATGGATTCACTGCCAGGTTTCGAAAACAATTTGGTGGAAAAATCTGTATATTAAAGAAGTCTTTGTTTGGACTTAAACAATCACAACGAGTCATGGTCTGAAAAGTTCTTGAAATCAGTAACGAAACAAGGCTATATTCAGGGGAATCAAACCACACAATTTTGTGAAGCATACTCTAGTGAAGGCAAGAAGGCAATCTTGATTGTGTATGTTGATGACAATTCTTATGAGAAATGATGAAGTTGAAATAGTCCGTTTGAAAGGCTGTCTCGCCTTGGAATTTGAGATAAGATTTGGGACTCTTGAGATATTTCTTGGGGATAGAAGTTGCTAGGTCAGAAAAGGAATCTCTGTGTCCCAAAGAAAATCTAGACTTACTAAAGGAAACAGGAATGAGTGGACATAGGTCCAATGACATACCCATGGACCCAAATCAAAAGTCAAATAAAGTAATTAAAGGAACTCCCGTTGAGAAAGAAAGATATCAACGCATATACCTATCTCATACAACAACTGATATTACTTTTGCTGTTACTATGGTTAGTCAATTTATGCATTCACCAAACGAGGAACACAGGGACGTTGTCTATAAGATTCTGACATATTTAAAGAGTTCTCAAAGAAAGGGTTTATTGTTCCGAAAGAACAACAAGAGAAGCGTAGAGGTATATACAAATGCAGCTTGGGCTGGTTCTATCTCTGACAAAAGGTCTATTTCATGTTATTGTACCTTTCTATGGGGTAATCTTGTGTCATGCAGATTAAAAAAAAATGTTGTGGCTCGTAATAGTGCAGAAGCTAAGCTCAGGGAGATGGCGAATGGCGTATGCGAATTACTATGGCTCAAACTAATTCATGAAGAATTGAAGTTAAATTGGGTGCCAATGATGCTATTCTGTGACAAGTCAGTGATTAGCAATGTGAATAATCCAGTACAACATGATCTTACAAAACATATAGAAACTGACCGACACTTCATCAAAGAAAAGCTTGAAGGAGGATAATTTGTATGCCCTTTGTTACATCTGCACAACAGATTGCCGATGCTTTAACAAGAGTCATTTCAAACTCAAGTTCAAAGATTTTTATTTGCAAATCGGGCATGATAAATATCTTTACTCCAACTTGAGGAGGAGCGTAGAAAAGGGAAACTCTATATTGAATTATCATAAGCAAATTTGATTGATACTTTATTCCTTATGAAGTGCCTACTAATTATGGTTAGGATTGTGAATAAAGATGGAAATAAACTTTGTATATAGTGTAGGGTTGTACTCTAACTTTCTCATTCAGATTAATAATGTGTTCTTCCACCACATATATGGCTGTCTATCGTGCTTATATTTAGTAGCTCATGATCGAAATATATCAAACAGATAAGTACACTGACAGAAGAAAATACACATCATAATGAAATAAATACAGCTTGAATAATTCATGAATACACGTCCAGCAGAAACAAAGTACATATGGCTGAGGAGGAGAGATTGTCAGACACCGGTTCACCCCTTTCCAAGGCATGAGCTATTATTTTTTAGCTTAGCTCTTTCAAGAATGAACATTAGTTTCAGTACAAATCCAAAGCTGGTGACTAATGAAAAATGAGTTGACAGCAAAGCTCATACTCTGAAGTATAATGTTATGGAGTTTATTTTGAATAATTTGACAAGGAGCCAGATAGAGAAACAAAACCCAAACACAGAATTCGAGATGGATTACTCTACAAAGAATGGAAGATTTCTAATGTCCTGCAGAGAACTAATCTGCACTATTCTTATCTACTCACATAATGAATTCAAAGTATGTCAAATATCAGTATTTGTGGCTCAAACTGGAAGAAAATTTCAATAAAAGATTATATTACTTTTATATTTGCATACTCATTTAAAAAAAAAACAATTTTCACTCTAACATCATCTAGAGATCAAAATAAGTTCTTTTGATTAATTTAAATGTCAACAATCTAAAAAGACAAAACTAAAACTCTTGGAAAAATATTAATAGGACTATATGTGTTAGGGGAAGATCTGGAGTTGATGCGTAAGAGTTTTCCTGTCGAGCTGAAATCTTGGTGATGTGAAATAGACACGATAATTACGTAATGCCATGTAGTTGACAACTTGACATCCCAAAAGAGACCGACATGGTTTTGTTATAATAAAGATAGTTAGGAACTCAACAATAGATTTTTAACAAAGCCGTAAAAATCAAAACACGAAGAGATCCCACCAAAATCAATACCAAATTGAGAGAAAATCTAAATTACTCAATGCAACAGCCATCTATTCAGAAAGCAATGTACTAAGCTAATCGGTCATAGAAATGGCTTAGAAATAACTTTGAACAGTTAAAGTTTGGATAAGATGCAGGAAGACATACCTATATGGTTCGTTGCAAATTGCAATTCTATATTGTCTTGTGAAAGTGTAAAAGGTGGAGCCATTACCCCTGCATTATTACTTATAATAAGAAAGACTGTCAGACTATAGAAGTAAAAAATTCTACTTATGAGAATAGTGAATCAGTAAGTCATAAATTGGCAAGTTATAAAATATTAGGCAACTCACATGAGGAGGTTTAAGGGTAGTGACAAGTTGTTGTACTCCGATGCAAATTTTCGGATTGATGCCATGGAGCTGAGATCAAGTTCCATAACATCAATCTTGGCATTGTTATTTTCCTTGACTATGGCTTCTTTAACTTTTTTTCCACTGTCCACATTGCGTACTGCCATAGTTACATGAGCACCACATAGTGAAAGGATTCTGGTAGTCTCTACACCAATGCCACTTGATGCTCCTGAGCATGCATAAACAAATTACTTATTCTATGACAACGGCTTTCTAAGCACCAATGTCTAAGTGCTTGACACAATAAGTATTGCCGAAAGAGATGCACTTCCACTATTGTAAGCTCTTGAGAAAAAATAACCCAGCTAAGTTTATACTCACACATGCAGATCGATCATGATAGTATAATGGGACTGTTATATTCCTTCTTCGGGCTATATATCAACAACTAAAATACCCAAGGTAAAACCACAAAAAAACCGCATTGTACTACAGTAAATTGATCGATGAAATTTAGGCAGTTTTCAAAATGATCCGAATGTGGCAAAATGAACTCAGGTCACCGAGTGACTAGTAATTTGAGGAAAACATACCGTATCAGTAATATTATAACGGTACCACTGTAATCTTAGAGCAACTAAAGATGGCAGCATAGCGAAAAGGATAGAAGAAACAGTTTCAAATAGCAAGATGATCTGTTCCTGAGTCAGATTTTTACTAGCTGCATATGTATGAACTGCAGTGACTTCATTCTTTCACACTGGAGAAATCTAAAGCCAGGGAAAATAGAAATAAGACACCTCTAGAATACTTGAAAAAGGTATAGTCATCTAGGTTAAAAGAAAAGGTAAAGTCATCCAGCACATCACAACTCAAATTTCAAGAAACTTAGAAACAATACTTCCAGTTACAAGCAATCATGTATCAGCAGATACAAGTAACTCGACAAGCAACCAATAACAAAAGATTCTGGTAAAAAAACATACACCAAAAACATGATTGCAAAGCAAAATCCTCAACGCAAACCCTTTTCAATCAACTAACTCAATCAAGAATCACAACATAAGAACCACAACAATACTGCAAAAGCAATCACCTAAACCAACAACCAACAGTAACAATCAAGCTTATATTTGGCAAGAAAAGTGATCAGCCAAGAAACTACGAGGAACACCAGGTGAGAAAAACAACCAGTAACGATGGCCGTAAGTCCAGAGGCATCAATCCCTCGAGCAACTTCAGCAGCTGTTGAACACGCCGAAAAACCCGATGCACCTTTTCTTCCAAAAATCCACATTTTTCGATCAAAAGCTTAAAGCGTTATAAAACAGTAACCACTGATCGCCGCGTACCTTTGACGACGGCTTGTTTGCTAATGCAGAAAATCTGCAATATAAAATTTTACGGGGATTTACGGAAGCTCGACTCCCATTTATTATAATACAGACGAGTGAAGCCGGAAGGTGACAAAAACGATTGGCAAGACCGGGACTTTTTATGGGCTTGTTTTGTAAATGATAATTCCTTTTGCACATAAATAAGTTTTTTAATAAATAATATTTTCAATTTAAGGTTATTGGGAGCGCAAAGTTTTTCACTTTTTTTTAAAAAAAAAGGGAATACTTTTTAAAAAAATGTTTGGAAATTCTTTTTTCAATAATTTAAAAGATAAAATGGTTGGAGATTTTTGATAATTTTTCTTTGGGAATTAGAAATGTTATTGGATAAATTTCAGCTTACATCTTTGTGTGCGCAACAAATTTCGCTTTCAACCTACAAATTAGGAGTGAAAAAAAAACAGTGAAAGTTATTAAAAACCGTTTATTTATAAGATAGATACTAATAATATTTTCTAGTTTTGTCTTCCGAAAGAAGTTTTTAATAGTTTTTATTAAATTAAGTCAATTATAATTTTGTCACCTACACTGATTTTAAATTTTCGAATATTTTGGTCACGTGGCATCTTGACAATTTTACATATGGTTTCTCATTATCTTGGTCACGTGGCATCTTGACAATTTTACATATGGTTTCTCAGTATCATATTAGTAATTTAATTTATAATCCAAAATTTAAAAATTTGATGTACCAAATCAAAATAAAAAAACAGAGTGAATCATACTCAAATCAAAGAAGCTGGTGATCCAAAAAAAAAAAACTATTTTTCTATTCTTCCATATTTTGCAATATCATAACAACATATGTTTTTTAAAATGAATTTTTATTTACAATTTTGTGTGTATAAAATCATTCGTCGGTAGTTTGATCGCATAAGTATTCGATAATATTTTTCAAATTGTTTTGGTTTTGGAAATTGCTATTACATTCCCTCTATATTTGTTACATAAATATCTACTATAACATAATATGATGGCCAGCTCGAACCAGTAAGTTAACTCGACGAGCTCAGTCCATCATCTGGTCAAACCATTCTGGTCTCAACATTTCCAACAAAAATGAGAGATGACCATTCGATGTTGTATAAAACTTTTTCAAATGATCATATTATATATACAATCTTGAATGATCTAATTATTTCTTTGATGCTCATTATCAATCTTTTGATAAAAAAACAAAATTGATTAAAAAATTTTATTAAAAAACTTATATACTAAATATTTGAAAATATAGGTATCATAAATGATGAATTATTTTGTAAACAAAATTTAACTATAATATGATATACTAAACTTTTTAAGGTTTTTTAAAATATTAATATAAATTTAGTTTTTCTTAAATATCATCATCATTATTATATTAATATATGAGATTAAAATATTTAAACTTTTTTAGGATTACGGTTTTTTCTTTTCATAATATTTTATTTATTATTTTTTATAGTGAATTTAGTCCTGTAATTTAGTAAATATAACAAATTAGTCCCTGAAGTTAAATTTAGCAATAAAATTAATGGCCATGACCAATTGTGTTGCATTTTAAAGACCCCATTTGGTTCACATATTAGACTTTTAATCATCTCATAATCATATTACATCTCATATTCGGTTGGATTATTATTTATCTCGTAATCATTAATATTTATTTCATATCAAGTAAATCTTTAATTATTTATCTTATATCAATCAAATTATTAATATAAAATTATAATATTATTAAGGTTAAATATAATTTAACACCTTACCCCAAATTTAATTAATCAATCCAAACAAAATAATATTATCAAACACTATTCACATCCAACTCAAACCTAAATCACACTATTATTAATAATTTTATCATATCTCATCCGGAAAAACATATCTTTAAATTATTGATTGAAAAGTTAAAACCAAAAGTACTCAATATGAACTCTATGACTTGAAAGTATTCGATTTCACCGGAAATTGCACTTCCAACGAAGTGAGATATGTGACGCTCGTCCCCACAAGTACATTACGCCAATATTTATACAACTTTCCCTCTTACTTTTCCACCGTAAATCTTAATCCGATCTGTAACAACCAACAACCATGGTAACCAGACGTGGCCACCGGTCGGGTTAACCCACAAATCGGGCCACACCCAACAAGTGGTCAACGGATCGATTAACCGGGTCGATGGATTTGACCCGGAACCTAGACCGAACCTATGAATATATAAGCCGGTTATGATTTTAGGATACAGGAACTCGGACCTGGTGGATCGATTGTTGAAACTTAAAAAAATTATTCTCTTAATCTTAAGCTCTCCTAATATCTTATTCTCTTAAACTCTCTTAAATTCCTACTCTCTTATTTTTTTTATTCTCTCAACTCTATACTACGTTATAAATGGTGAAATCAAGTCACCGCGGTGGCCGTAAGGAAAGCCTATTGTTCCCCAAATGAATAATGATTCTCCATTCAATATCGACAATCTTGCATTTATTTTCTCTGACGACGAGCATACTCAAGAAAATGTCGAAGCCCAACCAGCACATCAACGAGTCAAAGGACTCAAGGTAGCATGAGTACACCGTCGATGCCGGCGCTATCAATGGATGGACGGGCCAAATGCGATGTATTCATCAAATACTTTGATAAGGTGACACTCCCTTATGGTGATTTGCAAAAAAATATGTAAATATTGTTCAAAAGCTTACAAATGGCAATTCGGTGGAAGCTGTGACACCTGACTCGGCACATCGAGAAGAACCATCTAGTAGAAATTGGTATTTATATATCTCAAACTCAAATACCTTTACTTTAATCTCAATCTGATAACGATTCTTACCTCTTTAAATTTTCTGAATCTCAATTTTGGGGAAGAAAGTGCTGGTATTTTGCTATTGAACAACTTTCTTTTAACATTGATAATAAATTATCTTTTGAAAACGACTTTCATATAGTACTAATCCTGCAATTAGACGCATCTCTCAAAATACACTTAAACGTTTACTTAAAAAAGTAGTTGCTGAAAAAAAAATTGATTAAAGAATTTGCTAAGTTAGAAAATAAAGTGTATTTATGTTCTGATATCTGGAGTTATCATTGGTAATCTTGTTCATATATGGGCATTACCTGTCACTGGATTGATAGTTCTTGGAACATCCAAAAACGCTTGTTTGTATATCGATGCTTCAACAAAGCGCACACTGCACAAATATTTCTCATCTTATATTTATTATTTTGGAGAAATATGTTTGCGAACTAAATTTTTTCAGTTCTTTTTAATAATGCAAGTGCGAATATTTGTTGCATTGATGAAACTAATTAGACCAACCATCAATAGGTGGAGAACTTTTCATATTTGATGTACATGCTAATTTGGCTGTTCAAGATGATCTTAGAAGTTTAGATCTTTATATTAACCAATTAAATCTGTTATTTATTATCCGTGGACGCATCTTCATTAATGAAACAATAGGACAAATTTTGCAAAATAAATGGGATGAGACCGAAACAGTTTGAACGCGAAGTTCCAACACGTTGGAACTCTAAATACAACTGTTATTGTCCAATATTTGAATATAAAGATTTACTATGCAGATTTTTTGGTCAACATTTTCAATTATCTAATATTTATTTGTATTCGAACCTTTAATGAAATGTTTGTACTTAATGTGAAACTTTTAAAAGTTTTTAATAATACTAACTAACCAACTCTCTGATGTTTTTATTACTCTATTTGTCATTTAGTTTTAACACATCTTTGTAATGTTATCTATTATCTATGAACATTTAAATTCCAACGATCCTACATTAGTTGAATGCATTCTTAGCATGAAAACAACGAGAGTTTTCTTAAATTTCTTATATTTTTTTTATGTGCTAGTATTTTAGACTTTAGATTAAAATTAGATGGTTTAGGAGAATTGATTACCCTTTATTATGATTCTTTGAACACAATTACTAATGCATGTCCATCTTCTTCTTCGATTTTGTTTAGTGCTAGAAATAATTTAACTAATATTAGTACGAAAGTTGGTGCACAAATAGGTACACAAGCACAACAATATGTTGGATCTGTAAAACAGATCACATTTGAATTTTGATGAACATAAAGCATGTTCATATGTTTCTAACGATTTGATTAAGTGCACATGTTCGAATTAGTCGCAAGCTGGTACAGAGATAGTCGCGAGCTAGATCAGATAAGAAGAAGAGTACTGTAGCATCTTAGCAGCGAACAGGATGAGAACTGCAGATGAGAGCTGATAGCGTCGAACCAAGTGCAGATTGAGAAGATGTCCAAGCTAGAACAGTGAGAGGACGCCCAAGCTGGTCTAGTAGAGGATATCTAAGATGGTACAGTGAGGGACCCAAGCTGGTCCAGCAGAGGACAGCCAGACCGTAGCAGACATCCAAGCTGGTTCACCAGCTTGGAGCAAGAGCAGGTTCAGATCAGCACAGAGCGTAACAATATTCAGTTCAGCTTAGAGAAAAGCAATTCAACTCAGATCAGATTACAAGTGCAGTGTTCAGACAAGCTTAGAGAAGCATTTTAGAAAGCTGAGAATGTCTAAAGCTGGTACAACGCGAAAAAGAGAAACAGAGAGACTAGCTGAGCGACCAGCTGGGAGACCAGCTTAGAGCTCACAGTGCATAGAATCATATTAGAGCGGATTAGAACAGCCAAGAGCATATTAGTGCTTAATACAACAGACCAGCTCAGCGCCAAAAAGAACAGAACAGCCCAGTATAGAATCAACAGAGAGCATCGATCAGCCTAGAGATGTACAGATGAGTAAAACATATCAGAGCAGATTAGAGCATTCGAGAGCAGCTCAGAGCGTGAAGCAGACCTGCTCAGAGCGGGCTTCGAATCAGATCAGCTCACAGATTAGAGATACAGAGTCGATCAACTAAGAGCAGTTTAGAGCAGAAGAGAAGTTCAAAAACAGCTCAAGAGAAGAAAGAATCAGTTTAGAGCAGTTTTGAACAAGAGCAGAACAGATAAGAAGCAACCAGCTTAGAGGGACCAGCTCAGACGAGTAAAGTAGTTTGAACACAAGTGTATACGAAGAATGGATTAGAGTAGTTCACACTGATTTGTTCGTCCTGTCTACATCTGGTACAGTGTTCACATACTCAAAGTCTAACATGGCTGCAACGCATTAATGAAGAGTGCTCAAAGTCAACAAAGCCTGCAAGCGCATTAACTGATAAAGGACACAAAGTACAATTTTGTCAGAACTTTAGAGAAGTCTTTTCAACGGCTACAACTTTGTGTCCAACGGATAGAATTGCACAAGAGATTTTATATACAGAAAGAGACTATGAACAAAATAGTCAGAGTGTGCACAGGAGCAAGAGCAAAAACAAGACAGAGTGCGATGCACAACACAAAACAGAGACCAGTGCATAGTCGAAAGTTTGTACACTCAAGTGGCAGCTGGTGTACAAGCTGTGCGGGTGCCCAGGTGTGAGCTGGTGCACAAGTCGAGAGCTTCAATGAGTAATCATATTCGACTACATAAGCTAGGGAAGACAATGAGTTATCAGCTTTGAAGAAGCACTTCCCGGTATGAGAAAACAAAAGAAAGAGTGAGCTTACACTGTATATTGCTCACACACAGATTCACTCACAGTTTCGAGAGATGAGCTGAATAGATTATTTGAGTGAATCACAAGTCACAAAATCATTGTAGTCTTTCTCACTGAGACGTAAAAAAAGTGTTTGTTTAGTTAGTCACACAGCCTGCAAGCTGGTGTACATTTGTGCTAGGAGTTCTTGCAGTTTGAGGGATGTTGGATCGGGTCTGTACAGAGAGCTGTAAGATCAAATCTTCTAGTGGATCCTTCCTGACTGGAAATAGGGGAGACGTAGGAGATTGAGCTATGAACTTCCATAAACAATTTGCAGTGTTTGTTTCTTTACTGCTTACTGCATTCACGCATACATGTGTTTTAAACTATCTTTAGAGCTTTCAATTTTCAGAGTATTTCGGGTTTCTTTTCGCATGATCTTTAATCATACCTGATCTACTTCTCGGTGCTAACCTTTCAAGAACCAGAGCTATTGCAGCTCAAGTTTTAACAGACCAGCTTAGGCGCGATCTGGTAGTTGGTTTTACGTGCTGCTTTTTCAAATGATTTTTTAAAGCACGTAATATCCGTTTTTCGATCCGTAAACTGATGTCTGCCATCGGTTTCGTTTCCATCACAATCCAAGTAGTAACACTCTAGACTATCTAATGCACAACTTTTAATTATGTGAGAAAACGAAATGTCCAGGCGAATCCTCAAGTTCCAATCAAGAATTTGGGAATTATTTTACTTCTATATTTTAATTTTAGTGATGCAGATGAGAAAACGCTCGATATACTGCGATGGTTGGAGCAAAAGACACAAGTATATTTCATTTTTTCTCTAATGGCACAAAAGATTCTTACATCTCATGTTTCCATGATTGCAATGAAGGTAACTTTTAGCATGCGGGATATGCTGGATGAGAGGAGATCTACAATTAGACCGGAGAATTTGGAAGCACGATACACTTAATGATTGATCGAAAGCTACAACACGAACACGAACACGAGATTCACGAAATCGACCCGGATCCGACCGTGCCACGTCTAATGGTAACCAATCAATCCAGTTTCAAAGCTTTTATTAGCATTTCATAATGAACAAAAAGATATTCATCAGACACCCAATTCTACAAAGTTCTAGCTGACATACTCCATTTGAAGGAGAAGAAATGAAAAACAGCCCAAAAGATTAATAAACAGGGTAGAAAGAAAAAGAAGATTAACGTGTACACTACAACAAATGATAATTATCAAATAATCAAACATGGGCTTCAAATAAATATTACTTACATATCAGGAGTTGAAATACTTGTTTTCCTGATACAAGGACTGGGGAGATACTTAAGTTCCGTGACCAAGGTTTATTGATAATTCACCTTTAATTACTTGAGGGAAAGATTCTTAGAACCTAATAAACAATCTTCAAGCAGAATCCAAAAAACTCGTGTTAAATCAAAAAAGCATTATATCAGGTGCTCATTTTAGTACGAGTTTGAGTAAACAATTGACATAATGAAATTCAAATTTTAAACATTAACGGTTCTGATTTGTCATCTCAAATTTTGGCATGCGCTCTCTTTACAAATCAAAAGATGATACTATATCAAAAGACTAGAGTACCAACTTCCAAAGAGAGAATTTTATTTAACACACCACTTACACTGAGCTTTATCCTCGATCTATAGCCCTTCAAGAAACCTTAGATCAAAGAACTTCTGAAATGGCTTAGCTGATGGACAACCACCAATTCACGTTTTACATAAATGAATTCACATTCCTGCAAAAAATTTTAACTCCTCATCCCACGGCGTAGCAAGATACAAGGTTTACTGCAATGCACTTCTGCGGAAAATAGAGAAAAAGATATAAGCCTACATTTTCTTGTGTGCTCAGACAGAGACATGTACAATCTCAAATCTTTCGATGGCAAGAAAATCAAGAAAAAGAAAAAAGCAGCTCTTGGGAAGTACACCAAGGAATTAAAGATATAAGACATGATATCTAGTGCTTACCTGAAAGCAAAAGGTCCCTTTCTACATTGTGGTTTTGCTCAAATTTTCACAAAGCGAAGATGTTCTAACAAGGCAGTCTTTTCTGGAAGCACATTGGTCTCATGCTCATGCAGCCATAATGGCTTCCCTATCATCATCTGGTCCAAACAATTCAATATACTGAGGGATAGACGACTAATGGCTCTCAGGTAACCTGTGGAAGCAGACACATCAGAATTCAGCACTTGATCTTTCATATGGACACTATTTTGAAAAGCACATGCTTCCATGATTCAAATGCTATATCGCTATAACATACTGCATTTTGTTTCTTTCTTCTTGATTATGAGTTAGAATGAAACACATCATCACATAAGACGAGTAAATCCACAAAAATGTGCAGGCAGCATTTAAAGTTATTTATACAACATACCTCCATGGGAATTCACTTGTATCAATGCCAGCTCGGTGAAGCTCATCGACGTACTGCAATGCCTCTCGGCATTCCTCCCTATCATCAAAGAAGTCCTTCTTCTCACCTTCTACCTGATAAGTTTCATGGCCTTTACCAGCAACCACCTGCACAGAAGAAATCATTATAGGTGGAGGATTCGCAAGAACGAACATTCCTAATTCAATAGTTACAGTAAAATTTCCAAATAAATCCCGAGGTGAACCTAAAGTCTGGGCAACATTTTTCCCAGGTTCTCAATTTATGCCATGAATATCAGGCATAAGTTTCTCTTCGCAAAAGAATATGCGCACACACAATGTGAAACAATAGGTGGAACATAATGGCAATTATACATACCACCATATCGCCTTCCTCGCCCATTGCAACAGCGCATCGTACAGCTACTCGTCTAATATCATGTAGAAACAGTCTATGGCCATTGGGAAGAGGTGGATAATAGTCATTTTCTCCATATTTCAAGTAGTCTTGCATTGTCCATCCTACACCAGCCAGCATGTCATCCAAGATGTCCACTGATACGAAATTAAACCAGTTACTGTAAAGAAAAAGTTTTACAAACAAAAACGAGATTTGATGAAACATTATATTTATCAGTTGAGTGGATACAAAATTTCTTTCTCGTATAATCTATTGAGTGAGTTGGGACTGAGAATCTTCCAAATAAATAAGGAGAGGCGAATTTTCATCCAAAGGTGTAAAAAAATACCCAACTAATTTATAATAGTCACTTAATGAAAATGAGTGATGCCAAACACTTGACATTAAATATGAAGAAATAAGTTCCTGTTCAAATATGTGGAAGTTCCCATTATCAACAAATATATTTACCTTTTCTCCTAGGATGGTTCTACACAAAAGATATCATCCTATAATATATTCAATTCCCTACATAAATCTATGGTTCATTTGAAACTTCGAACAAACTATTCCAGACACATTTCAGTCCGTGAAAAATCTTGTCTTCTTGCCCACAGAAAGTCAGAACGAAACTCCAATGGAAAAGGTACCACGGAATGAAGAAACAAAGGCCGAAAGCTAGATCTTAGAATCAGTTGATGGATATATTGCAGATACTTACAAGGATCTTCCTTTTTTGGATTGTCTGATGTCAAAATAGTAACATCACATTTAGCTGTTGCAATCTTTGTCATCATTGGCCTTTTCCCTCTGTCAGTCTCGCCAGGACAACCAATAACTTGATAAACCATAATAAATACTGTGTCAGACGAACGAAGATAACAGACTCCATAGAAACTGCTGTTACGAAATCGGCGATGAATGAGGATTTCGCTTGCATGTTTCAGAAAAGACTATGTGTGCACATTCTAATACAAATGATTATTTTTGTACAGGAAATGATGATATATTATAAATGAAAAAAAAAAACGATAGTAATTACAAGTAATAGACCAGTGGTCCGCAACCTAAAAAACTACAATTCAGAACCTACAAAAGAAGATAAAACTCCATTGAAACTGCAGTTATAAAATCAACATTGAGAGACATGTTCCAACAGAGACTATCTGACGACATTCTAATATAAAAGTTCCAAACAGCGTGAAGAGTGTTAGCAAATAGTTTATTTTAAATGGAAAGCTCCCATCAAATTGAATCCAAGAGTTTTGTTCACTTGCAAATAGAGTTGCTGGCTAATAAGAATAAACAAGAAAATATTTGTAGCCAGCTAACACTCTCACAATATATAGTTATCAGAGCAACAAAGTTTCACATTATTACAACCAACCCAGACTTGAGCATAATGCCTCCTAGGATAAGAAAAATATCCATGAGAAAATCTTTCTTCTCTCTCCCTAGAAATGTTAGCTACCATCAATACTCAGAAGCTGAATACGGAAAGAGAGCAAATGCTTTCGATGGCCCCAAACTACAAGCATAAAGCCTACTTACTCCCCCTTCTATGGACCTCCTAGTGCAAACTTCTAATATAGGAGCCTTTTTGCCTAATTCCACTTTTTTTTAATTCTTGTGTTGGCCCAATTCTTCAAAACCTCACAAATCCAAGCCCATAACAGCCTCGACCTTCATTATTATCACCATAGAACATAAATTTCGTTTGTTGTAGGTTTACTCAACTATCTAACTAAGTAGCAATAGCTCAAAGCTGCCCTTCAGAAAGTATATAGAGTTTAAAGAAAAAAAGATGGTAAATCAACCACGACCACTGCCAGACAACTGAGAGAAACAAACTTGGATGCATTCCAACTGAAAGACAGATTTAGTGGTGACAGGTTATGAATAGCATACCGGTAATAATTCGCCTAGGGGAAAGTTCTCTAACATAATCAAGAAGTCTAGACAAAGCACCAGGTGTTTGTGCATGGTCGACAATCACTCCGAAAGCCTGTTCCTCATCTATCAACTCACACCTGCCTGGCACTGCATCAACCTCTTCAATCCCTCGTACAATATCCTCCAAAGGAGCACCAACCGCTATCCCAACAGCAACAGCTGCAAGAATGTTGTAAATATTATGTCTTCCAAGTAGCCCTGACGAAATTTCCAATATACCCTGAGGTGTATTGACTAGAACTTGGGTCTCAAACAAAGACAATTCAAACTTTAGAGGATGTACATCAGCATTCTTATTCTCCATTGCAAATGTCACAACCGGTACCTCAGGATTTCCTTGTGAGATGAAGAAAGTTGCATTGGAATCATCAATATTTACGATCTTGCGATGGCGTTCTGGATCAACCATCCTTGAAAAAAGCTTGGTCATGACATCTTTGTACTCCTCTACCATCTCATGAAAATCCAAATCGTCCCTTGTCAAGTTAGTGAAAACTGCAATGTCAAAGTCAACCTCATCACACCGTCCCAGGGCCAGTTCATGAGAAGAAGCCTCCATGACCAATGCCTCTGTCCCATTGTGCAACATTTTCGCCATCAATCTCTGGATCAAGACTGAATCCATACTAGTTGTAGTTGCCTCCAGCTTGTTGTTTCCATGAACATAATCTGCCACCGCAGTCAACATTCCTGTCCTCAATCCCATTGCCTCGTACATCCCTTTAATCAAATAAGAAGTTGTTGTCATCCCATTTGTCCCAGTGATCCCAATGACATACATACTTTTTGACGGATACCTATAAAAGGAAGATGCTAAAGCAGCTAATACCGAATCTGTATCCTCCACCATTACCAGTGCCTTACATGCCAAAGTCTCCCCTATATCCATCTCCTTGCTTGCCACGACTGCAACAGCACCTCTCTTATCTGCTTCGGACAAATACAGATGCCCGTCAGTTTTCTTCCCAACACGACAAACAAACAAATCTCCACTCTCAACAAGGCGAGAGTCATGTGAAATCCCACTAATTTCCACCTCCAAATCACCAGAGACCAATATCGGAACAACTTTACTATCATCCAACAGTTCGGCTAAGCTCATTTTAAACTTAGGTTCAACAATCCTAGTCTTGGTTTTACCAAAATCATCGAAATCAATATCAAATGAAGATAAATTGCTCGAAAACGCACCATCACCCACCTCAAAGTCTAAACTTTCGTCATTTTCCTCCAGACTTTCATCATCAGATACCTCGGCCATCCCTTGAAGCTCATTAATTTCCTCCAAATCAACTACCTCTTCCGGCTCCAACTCATCCACACTCTCAACTTCGGGCAGGGGTTCTTTCATGGGTGCTGGCTTAATCAACCCCTTCTTGATAAATTCTTGGCGTTTCAACGCAATAGCCTTATCAATCTCCCCAAATAGATCGTCCCCGGAATCATCAGTTCCAAGAGAAACGGGACTATCCTCCGTCTCCTCGAGAGCTTTGAGGAAAATGGGCTTATCTTTTTCGAACTCTTCTTCTTGGACCTTGCGAGCACGGGCCGCCTGGCGTTGGATTTGCTGAAACTTGTTGACCCCGTGCATGGAGTCCTCAGCAGCTTCAGGTGGGTCATCGTCAGCTGAGTTGGGGTAATATTTGCCATCAGGGCCGATGGCAGAGACGGCGGAGAGAACGGGTGGCTTAAGGAGGAGAAATTGGTGGCTGATGGAGGTGTCTTTGAGCCTCGGAGAGAAGGAGAGCCGTGGCCATGGAGGTGGGAAGGGCCGCAGAGAGAGGAAAGCAAGCGCCATGTTTTAGCGTGGAGGTTTAGTAGTAACAGCAGAGTACATGGATGAAGGATGTTTGTTCAGTTTAGAAGAGTAGAGCAACAACGACGTCGTGTCGGATAAATTATATTTCTTTTATGGAAGATGATGATTTAAAATCTACATGCCTTTTATATACCACGATACTTTTTGTCCCTCAAAATTTTTATTTAATAGTTTTAGTTCTTAAATATAAAAATTTATTCATTTAGTATGTTTCATTATTTTTAACCACAAAATAAACGACAAGGTCAAATCATATTTCTCAATTTTTTGGAACCAAAAATGTTATATTTAAATTTAGAATTCAAAAATAAAGATATTACTGATAGATAAACATGATATATAAAATACATATTTATAATAAAATATAAATCTATTTATTTGTCATATTATTGTGATATAGCTAAAAAATTTGTAATCAGTGGAATTTGAACAGTGTACTGTAAATTTTGAGCTCTATTTACTCCAGTTTATTTTAAAGATATATTATATGTAACAGTAAGATTAACTAATTTCTGGTAAATAGAAAATAATGAATTTTAATTGAACTCTTACAGATATTCACGCTTTCAGCTATAAGGGTAAATTAGCCTAACATTCTAACTCACACTTTCACTTTATAGATCAGTCTAATATCTCCAAAAAATTTGATGGAATTTGGTGGATTTGAATTTGTAGATTCTATTTGATATTGATATTTGATAATAGTTTTTTTTAATGTGACTTATAAAAATGATAGCATTTCATGGAATTTGACATATAAAAATATTTAGCTAATGAAATTATATATTATTCGTATATTTGAGTCTACTTTCCAAAACTTACGAAACATTAATTTATTTATATTAAAATAATATCATCCATTTTATCATATATCTATTATATTTATATTTTAAAAATATATATAAATTATTTCATTCAATCACGAATTTATTCTTTTTAGTAATAAAACTTTATTCATATATTTAATGAAAAATGGGTTATAAAACTACAATAAGCTACATATATGTAAATTAATTGCTCAATTGATTATAATTATTAAATGTTGAAAATTTCAAATTCTATTGAATATATAGCTCCCTCGTGATATCTTATTTTTCTTCAGTCTATTTCATAATTGTAAAATCTTCTAACCGTAAAGTTAATATGCTAAAGTTGAAATCTGTAGTGCATGTTACTTCGTTGGAAATGGGTTGAGCCTTAGAACCAAGGCTCATTATATAATTGGAAGCTAATTAATGGGACTTCTTGGCTGTGTTTATGACTAAATGTTGGGATATTTCTTAAATTTTTATTATTTACTTTACTTCCCAATGGTTCAATATTAGAAATACCCCTCCAATTTGAAAAAACTTTTTTTATTTTTTAAAAATGTAAATTTCAAGAAGGTTGCAAGGATATTTATAGTTCTAACTTAACTCAGACTCGGACCATATTTAGGAGGAAAGTAACACAACCAATTATATTGTGTTTTCATTTGTTGAGGTCAAAATGTTTAATTTTTGTTGGATCTATGTAACAGATCAGATATTAATTTTGATAAACACAAAACCTGCTGTTATGCTTCTAATGATTTAATCAAGTGCGCAGGTCTAAACTAAAGCATATCAGACGCGAGCTGAAGAAGCGTGCTGTAGGAGATAAGCTGCAAGCTGAAGATACGCACTGTAGCAGATCGGAAGCGAGTTGAAGCAGATCGGACGCAAGCTGAAAGCGACGAACTGAGTGCTATTGAGAAGATGTCCAAGATGAAACAGTAGGGGACGTCCAAACTGGTCCAGCAGACGACATCTAAGCTGATCCAGCTTAGAGCGAAGATCAGCACAGAAGAAACCAGTTCAGAGCAGGTTTCAGCTTAGTAGAGAAGCGTTCAGTTCATAGATCAAGTGCAGATCATAGTTTAGCTTACAGTTCAACAGATCAGATCAGATGAATAAGTTCAAAGTGAACAGCTTAGAGAAGAGCACGTTCAGTTCAGAACAGATGAACAGTATTCGGTTCAAAGATCAGCTTAGAGCAGTTCAGGGCAGAACAGAATCAGTTCAGATCAGATTAGAAGCACAGGAATAATCAGATCAGCTCAGAGTAGGCTGGTTAGATTAGATGAAAACACATCAGCAGAGAGAAGCAAATCAGCTTAGGACTTACGAGAGCAGCTCATAGCTTAGAACAGATCGGATCGGGTAATCAACTCAGTTAAGCAACTCAGACAGAATCAGATAGTATATATATCAGTTCAGAGTGAACAGCTCAGAGCAGAATCAGTTTAGATCAACTGAGAACACATAAGCCGGAACAGTACAGAACAGAGAGAAATGAACAGACTCGCTGAGAGCTTAACAGAACAGAATCAAATCAGGGCAGAACAGAACATAACAACATAGATAGAATCAGCAGAGATTCGATCAGCTTAGAACATATTAGAGTCATTCAAGAGCAGATCGGAGCAGAGAAATGAAACAGATAAGAGCAGAACAGAAATGAATGAAGCAGATTAGAGCGAACATCATATGTTGAGTCCTCACACCTTTATTATTTGCTAATACACTCGACTGGGCATGAAAAAATGACAAAAAAACTTCGCCCGTACTTGAGATCGAGGAAATTTTCATGATGAGATTACATAGTAAAATCTGGTAAACGAGTCGGACCAATCTGCGAATCGACCCATTCCATATTTCAGCCCAATTAAATTATCAGCGACTGCATTCTCACTTCTGATATCTCCAGGTCTTGTCACCAAAAACTTAACAGAGTCGATCAGCTTAGAACAGATTAGAACATATTAGGACAAGATCAGCTTAGAGATGAAGCGCAGAAATAATTCAAGAGCAGAAAGATTCATATTAGAACAGTTTAGAGCAGATCAGCTCAGAGCAGCTTAGAGAAGAGCAGTCAGATCGGGAGCTTTGTGAAATATCAGCCCAGACGAATTAGTTTGTACAAGCTTTATTCAGAATACTAGAAGAAATGGGGCTGGGAAAAATACCGAAAATATCGGTATACCGCATTTATCGTACCGAAGTTTACCGAAAATTTCGGTATACCGAAATTTTCGATACGGTATGATGTCATACCGAATATTTCGGTAACGGTATCGGTATGTTCGGTATACCGAAATACCGATATATATATATATATATATTTTTAATTCTTCTCCAAATTTAATTCTTCATCTGTATTCTTATTTCTTCCTCTCTCGTTTTGTTCGTCTCTTCCTAACCTTAGATTATTTCTTCATCTACATACTGCAAACCATTCGACATCAAGAGTCAAGACTACTTCGTGTTGTATTCGCGGCAGCCGGCTCGCGTGTATCAAGGCTTTCATTCTGAGGTTTATTTCGAGGTGGTGTTATTTTAGAGAATCAAGAATCCTCAAGAACTCTAAAGGGTATGCTCCACTTTCAGCTGTTTGTTTTACTGCCTCATCATAGACAGATATATTAGAAGCCTATCATCCGACACAGTTAACCGGCTTGCGATTGTATTACATCCAATATCTACATTTACATATGCTTTCTTTTAAAGTGATTTTGATCGTTTGATTTTATTTTCCCTGTGGTGTTGTCTAATAATAGGCCAATAATTTTTTTCTGATGCAGAAATCTTGAATATTGAATGTTCTGGTGTATACAAATTGGTGTGTAGTCTGATTATCTGTGTTGTGTCTCGTCATTGAATTTCATCGAGTAGGATATGAAATAGCTGAACAGATAACGAGATTGTTTGTGAAGAACGCAACTTTCTGTTTGACTAATTGTAGATCTATCTATGTCCGAGCACTTTTTGTTTGTATCTTTAATTTTTTCTTTCGTTGTTTTTTGATGGGTGTCTTTTATTAGTCCGTGCTTTATTGGATCAATAGACTTCTTTAGTTTGTTTTTTAATGTTTATTGTTTTGTTTTGAGAATTTCTATTAAAGCTGTTTATTTGGTGGTGGGTTCCTGTTTGGTTTTGTGGGAATTTGGGGGTGGAGGTTGTGCTATGTTTCTTGCTTTAGCTGTGTCCAGCCTGTGATTGCTCGTTTTTCACACCTCCATGTGTGTGACTTATGTGCAGCATGTGATTGCTCGTTTAGCCACCTATTTTTTCTATAACTTCAAGTTCAAGAACAGTGGCTTGACAGCTTGAATATTTTGATTTTCTTCAGGATGGAGTCTAATATGCCATCACAAACATCAAATGCAGCAGAATCGGAAACACTAGAGTCTACGGCTAGACAACAAAAAAGACAATGTGCAGCTCCTAAACAACCTAGAAGTATATTTTGGCAGCATTGTGAAAAAGGGACAAGAAAGTTGCGTGATGAGAGCATACAACAAATAGGGATATGCAAATATTGCAAAGTTGAGATCCCAACAGTTCATGGAAGTACCAGTGGATTAAAAAATCATTTAGTAAAGAGGTGTAAGTCATGTCCGCTCTACGGTAGGAGTAATGATGATGAAAGTCAAGCTGTATTAACGAACGAGACTATGGGGCAAGGAAATGCTTTGGTTCCTCATATTTTCAGCCAAAAAAGATGTGAATTGAAGTTGACAAGGTATGTGGTTATCGATGAAGTGTCTTTTAGGGCTGTCGAAGGCAAAGGGTAAGTATCACAACTGATACTTGGACGTCCATCCAAAATATAAATTATATGGTGGTAACAGCTCACTTTTTAGATTGTGATTGGAAACTGCATAAAAGAATAATTAACTTCACGAAAATCACTAGTCACAACGGGGAAGAAATTGGTAAGATGGTTGAGGTTTGTTCGATAGAGTGGGGGATAGAAAAAAGTCTTTTCAGTTGTAGTCGACAATGCTTCTTCTAATAATGCAGCAATTGATTACTTGAAAAGAAGAATGAAAAGTGGAAATTCATTGTTGTTTGAAGGAAAATACTTGCACATGAGGTGTGTGTGTCATATACTCAACTTAATTGTGAAGGATGGGTTGAAAGAGCTTGATTCTTCAATTACAGCTATAAGAAATTCTGTTATTTTTATCCATTCTTCCCCATCAAGGTTGAATAAGTTTAGGGAGTTCGCTGTACTAGCCAAGTTTTCTATCACGTCAACAGTACCAATGGATGTCAAAACAAGGTGGAATGCGACTTACAAAATGCTTGAAGTTGCATTAAAGTATAGAAGAGTGTTTGAAAAGATGGCGGAAGAATGGTTTCCTTTTATCAATTATTTTCATGAAGCTGATGAAAAGGGTCAAAAAAGGTTGGGGGCCTCCGGTTGCTGATGATTAGGAGAACACAAAGGCTTTTGTACACTTTCTGAAAAAGTTTTATGATGCGACTTTGGAGCTTAGTGCATCAAAGAGTCCTACCTCCCAATTAATTTATCAATCATTGATTGCACTACAAGTTGAGATTGAGAGAAAGAGACTTGATGATTCAGATCCAACTCTTAAGAAGGTAGTACATGCAATGAA
Organism: Dorcoceras hygrometricum; assembly: GCA_001598015.1. NCBI lineage: Eukaryota > Viridiplantae > Streptophyta > Magnoliopsida > Lamiales > Gesneriaceae > Dorcoceras > Dorcoceras hygrometricum. Next base: position 648,587 of record KV007465.1, read on the forward strand.
GTTAAAGTTTGATAAGTATTGGGGGAATTGGGATAATATGAACCCATCGATATTTATTGCCAATGTTTTGGACCCAAGGAATAAGCTTCAGATGATAAAAGTCAGTATAAAAAAATTTGGAGGTACTGCTACAAGGATCCAAGAGTTTGTTAATAAGGTGAAACTACAGTTGGTAAATTTATGGATGGAGTACAAGGGCATAAATGATATGTTGTACATTGAGAGCCAAAGTATGCAATTAGAACGTGATGGTGGAGGCAGTGGTGTGAGTAGTGCTGGTGGTGGTCTTTGTGATGAGTTGTTTGATGATGTAGATGCACAAAATGAGGAAGAGCAGCTTCTAGAAATATCCAATGAAGTAGATAAATATCTAACCGACGAGATTGAAAAACGATCTACTCAATATTTCAATCTTTTGGAATGGTGGAAAGGAAAATAAAATAGGTATCCAATTATTTCAATAATTGCAAAGGATATTTTTGCAATTCCAAGCTCAACCGTCGCTAGCGAGGCTGCTTTTAGCTTGGGAAAAAGAGTCGTGGATCCTTTTAGGAGCTGTTTGAGTCCTAAAATGGTAGAGGCATTGGTGTGCACCAGTGATTGGCTAAGAGCTGACGCAACAACCAGACCAAGCTATCCAGTCGCAAGCTATCCAGTCGCAAGCTATCCAGTCGCAAGCTATCCAGTCGCAAGCTATCCAGTCGCAAGCTATCCAGTCGCAAGCTATCCAGTCGCAAGCTATCCAGTCGCAAGCTATCCAGTCGCAAGCTATCCAGTCGCAAGCTATCCAGTCGCAAGCTATCCAGTCGCAAGCGCTAAACAAAAGCTGGTATAATCCTCAAAACTGGTACCAGACGCAACACTCGAAACGCAGCGTTTCAACTTAACCATACGACGTCGCGTTGCTCCCTCGACTGGTTCCTCAATTCCACAGCTGGTCATCCAGTCGCAACACTCAAAACGTGGAGTTTAACTAAATCAAACGACGCCGTTACTCACGCGAGATCGCTACCCGCAGCTGCTCATCCAGTCGCAACACAATTCCTCCCGCGACTGGTTCTTCAATTCTTCGACTGGTCATTCTCTCACGAGCGCAACGACTGCCAGACGCAACACAAGCGTAACAACTGCTTTTCCATTTCTACCAGCTGCAAGCTACAGTAACCATCAAATTCCAAATCCTACCAGTCGTTGGCTACAGCACGGTTGATTCAATATTTGGAGGAATTCGACAACTCTAAATCTTCAAATTCACGTGGCTAACCCCAAACAACAAAATTAACCACTAATCTAAATCTGAATCCTCACATTCTCCCCACCTTAAGGGATTTCATCCTCGAAATCAAAGGTAGACTCAGGGAAGAAGACAATCAATCATGCAAATCAACACCAGCAGCTACTCAAATTCGAAACTAAAACCAGAAATTTACCTGGAAATGTTGCACTATCAGTGCTCAAACAGATGAGGCCAATCCTGCCGCATCTTTTCCTCAACCTCCCAGGTCGCTTCTTCTCGGCCATGCTTGCTCCATTGGACCATCACCAACGGAATTATCTTGTTTCTCAGCTGCTTCTCCTTCCTATCCAAGATCTGAACCGGATATTCGACATAACTCAAGGTAGAATCCAGCTCAACTTCGTCGGTTCTCAAAACGTGGGACAGATCCGGCTCATACTTTCTCAACATTGACACATGAAACACGTCATGCATCACTGCCAACTCCTCGGGCAGCCTCAGTCTATAAGCCAATTGTCCAATCCGCTCGATAATCTCAAAGGGACCAACGAATCTGGGAGCCAATTTGCCTTTAAATCGGAATCTCATCACGCTCTTAAAAGGAGAGATCTTGAGAAACACACGATCACCAACCTCAAACTCTAACGGTCGACGTCTACGGTTCGCATAACTCGAGAAACGGTCTTGGGCAGCCTTCATTCTACTCCGGATCAAATCAATTTGGTCTTTCATGTGCTGAACAAACTCCGGTGTAGAAAGCTGTCTCTCGCCAACTTCTTCCCAACAAATCGGGGATCTGCACTTTCGACCATACAAAGCCTCAAACGGAGCCATTCCAATAGTGACTTGGTAGCTGTTGTTATAAGAAAAC
>KV007465.1:673156-687061 GCA_001598015.1 Dorcoceras hygrometricum
ATCTCAATCCCCTGACTTTGGTGCAACCATAGTGAGTCATCTAGCTCTGGAAGTAAATCTACATTCCGTGCCACTCAACTACAGCCCCCAAACGTCATTTGCACTCTAGGCTACCCGCCCTCTGTGCTTTTCAAGGTAGAGCTCAAGATGAATGCAACATAATCTTGATGCATTATTCTAAAATCAATCAAAGCAATACATGCTAATCAAGCAAGTATAAACAAGTACATCACATAAAATCCGTCAAGTACTCAAACAAGAGCAGTAAGCATTCAAGTATGTGGTTTTAGGGAATTCGAGAATCATATCTATCTCGAATGTTCTATCCCATCTTGATTGATATCAAATTATACCTTTCAATATCGATTCTGAAAGTGCTTCAAATCTGAAACATATATCAACAACAACAAGTTCATATCAAAATCTGCTCAACCACATATCAATTACCAAGGGTAGAAATCACTACAACATCATAAGAATTCGAAATCAGCAATATTAGCCAGCTTCCTTTTCAAAGATAGCTCAAACTATATCCAATCCAATTCTACATCAATTCCAATTTAAATACAAGCTAAACCAGCAATCTATCAACCTAATTCCCCCATATCAGCAGGTATATAGATCAATATGCTTCTGAAAATCATCACAGATTCATACAACATCAAGTCCTTGATTCGGTTTCGATATCGGAACATATAAAAGTTCAAGAACACAAATACAAACTCATAATCTGATCTATGCCAATTCCAGATTCTCAAAACATGATGAAATACATAAACAATGACATCCAATCGAAGGCCTTGTCGTAAGGCGTCCAGAACACTTTACGGAATCGAAATCGGATACCCGGATCAAAAGTTACAAGGATTTGAAAATCAATTCTAATCCAAGGTTTCTAGGTCTCGGTTTTCTCTCCAATATTTTGAAGAATTTCTCATGAAGTAGAGGTGAATCACACGTGCCATGCTGATCATTTCCATACCAAGATAAGATATGTATTGTCATATTTGCACTTTAGTCCCTGAACGTCCAGAAATTGCAAAACAGTCCTCGGCCCTCAATTTAATTCAATTTCAATCCAAAATCATTCAAGAACATTAGAACTTAATTCCAAACTCTTAATATTCTTAGATTTTATATTCTTTGATTAAAATTCACTAATCGCGGATTATTAAATCAAATAATCCCGGGCCTTACAATTTTCCCCCTCTAAGAACTGATTTCGTCCTCGAAATCACATGCAGTCGGCATAACAAATCTGGATACTCAAAAGATAAAAGAATACAGAAACTGAATAAGAACTCACATCAGTGAAATAGCTCTGGAAACCGATGCCGCATATCTGACTCAGTCTCCCAAGTAGCTTCTTCAATACCATGTCGACTCCACTGAACTTTGACCAAGTGAATAGTCTTGTTTCTGAGTTGCTTTTCTTTACGATCAAGAATCTTTATCGGTTGTTCAATGTAGCTAAGAGTATCATCAAGTTCTGCTTCATCAGATTGAATAATATGGGAAGGATCAGGCTGATACTTCCGGAGCATAGAAACATGGAAACAATTATGAATTCCAGACAAAGATGGAGGAAGAGCGAGTCGATAAGCAAGATCCCCTATCTTCTCAATAATCTCATATGGACCAATAAAACGTGGAGATAACTTGCCCTTCTTGCCAAATCGAACTGTACCTCTGAATGGAGAAATCGTCAAGAATACTCTGTCTCCCTGTTAAAAACATAGAGGTCGATGTCTGATATTCGCATATTTGGCTTGTCTGTCTTGAGCTGTTTTCATTTTTTTCTGAATTAATTTCACTTTTTCTATCATTACACGAATCAGATCAGGTCCAATGTCTGGTACATCAGAGATATCATCCCAGTACAATGGAGATCTACACTTCTTACCATAATAGGATATTATTTAGAAATTTCATTAGTTCTACACAAACCTGAAAGAAAATGTATTATCTCAAAATTCGCAAATTCCTCCAAATCCTCAATATCCTGAGTTTAGTTCTTTCATACCATATCTACCTCAAGTTCAACCTTACCCATTTATTCCAATGTATCCACGAGCTCCATATCCAATGCCTCCCCCCAATTATTGGCCAAATACGAATAACCCTTATCTCACACCGTCTACTTATTTTGGATATCATAATCCACAACCAAATGATTCGCCCATGGAAAAGGAGCCAGCAACTCCAACCTCTGTTCCCGACCAAAAGTTTCCGAGCGTGAAACCCCGATTGATCTTGAACATCTGGATAAGGTGGATGTAGGTGGTGAAGGAAAGAAGAAACGGTCAAATTGGAGTAAAGCTGAGGATGAGGTCTTAGCGAGATCATTTGTCACTATTAACGATGATCCCATAATCAGCAATGAGCAGAAGACAGATGCTTTTTGGGGACGGGTGGCAAGCTACTACAATGAGAATCGTCCCAGGGGTTCTTCAAAAAGAAATGTAAGTGTCATACGATCACACTGGCATAATTCTATTCAGAAGAAGGTTTACCGTTTCAATGAAGACTACAATAACATTTACAGTGTGTATCGAAGTGGTTCCAGTGATAAAGATATTTTGCGACTTGTATATGAAAAATATCGCGCTACAAATAATGGCACTGCATTTAATCTAGAGCATGTGTGGAGAATTGTAAAAGATCGTCCATCGTTTACTCCACAGTATGGTGAGCATGTGGTTCACACGAAGAAGACGAGGACCTCAGAGTCCGGGGCAAGCAACACCTATTCGAATCAAGATGTAAGTATTGATCTAGATGCTGAAGATGAAGAAACGCGTCCAATCGGTCAGAAGGCCACAAAAAGAAAATGGAAAAGAAAAGTTAAATCGGACATTCAAGGCATGACAGAGAACTTCAACACCATGCGTGAACAGTTTAATGAGTACAAACTTGTAAAGAAGGCAGAATATGACCTGAAACAGAAACAACTCGAAGTTGAAGAGATTAAAGCAAAAGCTACTTTAGCTAGATCCGAAGCTCAAAATCGTGCAATCATGCTGACGGAGTATGAAATACTCAACAAGGATACTTCACAAACGTCAGCGCAGCAGCTAATCATTCATGAACGCCTATGTCAGGACATTAGGGAGAGATGAAATCTTTGATATATTTCTGCTTGCCCATTTTATTATTATTACTGTGTTTCAAAGTTTGTAATTTGAAGTATTATTAATTATTATAATTGTACTATCATTTTATAATTTTAATTTAGCTGTTGTACCAGCCATTATAAAAACTAGCAGTTTCAAACTAGCCGTTGTAAAAACTAACAGTTTCAAACTAGCCGTTACAAACTAGCCGTTGTACAAACTGTTGGAATGTCTCGATCTATATATATGAGCACGATGCAAAACATCCAACTCATATAACTTCAAATAGTTTCTGTCAAAATGTCTCAATATTCTACCAACTCCAGCTCTACTTCGTGCAGTGAAGAGGAAAACCAAGTTCAACATGATGAAGAATCTAGTGATCCGAGAGAACAACTAATGTTACTGATGTTTCAGCAAAGCCAATTTTTTTTTGAATCATATCAAAATAATTACGAGATGAGGCGAAGAATAAGGTTTATCGAAAGAAATCGTGAAGCCGGGCATATGAGGCTCTTTGATGATTATTTATCCAAAAACCGGTATATCCAGATCCAATATTCTGAAGACGGTTTTGAATGCGCAGAGATTTATTCCTTCGCATAGTTAATGCACTTCAAAATAATTCATTATATTTTCAATAGAGGGATGATGCATCAAGGAGAAAGGGCTTGCCACCATTACAAAAATGCACGGCTGCGATTCGTCAACTAGCTTATGGAGTCCCTGTTGATAATCTTGACGAGTACCTACGTATGGGTGAATCAACTTCAATAAAGCGTCTTTTCAATTTCTACGAATATGTGGTCGAGCTATTTGGTGATCGATATTTGAGAAGGCCGGATGCTAACGACATACAACGTCTTCTTCAAATGCATGAAGAGAGACATGGATTCCCTGGCATGTTGGGGAGTCTTGATTGTATGCATTGGGAATGGAAAAACTGTCCAGTTGCTTGGAAAGGACAGTTTACAAGAGGACATGGGTCACCAACAATCGTGCTTGAAGCAGTCGCATCTCAAAACTTGTGGATATGGCATGCGTTCTTCGGGGTCGCCAGTTCACGTAATGATATTAACGTCTTATACGAATCTCCTTTATTCAATACCGTATTGCAGGGAACTGCACCAGATATTAATTTCACGATGAACGGCACTCTATATACAAAATGTTATTATTTTACCGATGGAATATATCCTGAATGGGCTACTTTCGTGAAAGTTTTTCCTTGTCCGAAAGATCCGAAAAGGAGATTATTTAAAGAATGACAAGAGTCTGCAAGAAAAGATGTCGAACGGGCATTTGGGGTCCTGCAAGCTCGTTGGGCAATTATTAGAGGTCCAGCTCGTTATTGATACATGAAAAAATTAAGGCATATTATGTCAGCATGTATTATTTTACACAACATGATTGTTGAAGATGAGGAAGGTAATGTGACGAATTGGAACGGAGATGAAGGTAACGAATAAGTACAACCGATTAATGGATCAACCCGAGGATTTCGTGATTATTTACGAAGAAATTCCGAATTACGTGACAACCAACTGCATCATCAACTTCGTGCTGACTTAGTTGAGCATATTTGGGCACAACATAGCAACAATATTTAATTTACTATTTTACGTGAATTATTTTATTTTTGTTATATGTGACCTTTTTCGATCTTTTATTTGTTTATTTCAATTAATTATAAAAATTCATGTTTTAAATAAATGATATTCTACAAATAATAAATTAAACTTAATATAATCATATATATTATAAATAAAGTAAAAATATGTTTATTTAATATAAAATTGAAATGATAATGATTAAGTGGACAGTGTGACCCATAATAATAAGTGTTAATGTTAAAATGAATGTGAGAGAAATAGAATGTTAATATAATGTATATGTGGTATGTCCCATGATTTGTGATGAGTTGACGGGTGTTATATCGTGAACGGATGCGGATGCCCTAACAATTTTTTTAGCGTCGGCCATTTTTTGATGGAATGCCATGACTTTGACCCGAAGGTTATTCTAGGGTCCATGCACCAGGTTTCTTCTCCACATCTAGGCCAAGACCATGCATTTGATAGGATCTAAATTTATGTCTTTTGGAATTTTCTTGATTTTTTGTATTACTTTTCCTCATTTTTCAGGTTGTATTCATCGCGACAGTTTTTACAGGTTGACTTTCTTTTATCTTTCCAAGCTTTGTCCATATTTGGTTAAACCTATTCACGATTAAAAACTAGTTGAGTTTTATGCAAAACTTGAAACAAAATACACGATAAGCGACAAAACAAAATAATGAATTCGTGCTTATCATATTACAATCACTAAAAACAAGTGATGATCTCTTGGTTCAAAATAAAAAGTTTCAAGTGTTTCATACAAAATTTTGGATTAGCTTTTACTTAAAGTAGGTAGAATTCAAAAGTTGGTACGAAAGTTATTATGAAAAAAAAATAGTGAAATAATGATTTAAAACCAGTTATCACTCAAATACTAAAACTTTTAATTTTCATAATTTCACTTTAATTTCCACATGACTTCTGGTTTTTCTCAACTAATTCACAACCACTAATTTTTGATTACTTCTTAAAAGACATTGAATATTTTACAATCACTCTAAATAACAGTAATAAAAAAAAAACAATGATCGGATTTTAGTTTTCCACTAATACAAATATTACCACTTGAACATGTTGACTAATATCTTTCCATGATATGCATAGTTATAGTCTGTTCTTTTTAATAATAAATTTTCAGTCACATGAAGTTTTACATTATCAAAGTTATTTAGTGATCAAACATGTACAACTCTTTGGTTCTTAGGTGAGGATTGAATTTAAATAAAAATCCATAACTATGGAACATAGAATGTATTCAAGACAATGTCATTCAGATTAAATTTGAATAGAACTAAATCAATCTGATACATGACAACCAAAAAGTCATTCAGATTACATTTGAAGTTTGAACCAGAAATTTTTTTCAAAATTACCTAACATATATTTTTTAACTTTGAATTTTTTTCGAAATTCATTATAAAAATGATAATATAATTACACATAAAAATTTTCTCGTAAATAACGTCAAGTTCAAGTTCTATTTTTTTTAAAAAAATTAAAATAAATAAAATTAGAAAAATTTTATTTAAAAAAGTAAACAACAACGGACGCTAAAATTTAATTGCAACGGCCCCTGTATGTGGCGTCCTTTACATATTTTTATATATATATTTTTTATTTTTATTGTATTTATGAAAAAAGCCTTGAAGCCCATTAGAATCAGATATTCTTTTTTAATGTGAAAGCAGAACCCTTTGCATTCCCGCCACGAAATAAAACCCCTTTTTCCAAAACCCTAGCCACCCCACATGCTAAAACCCCTTTCTTTCTCCGCTGCAAGAAAATCGAAATCCCAGAAAAAAATTCTGCAGCGGGGATGGATTCTCAGGAATTGAAATCGAACCTCGTGCTGATACTAGACTTCGGGTCGCAATACACCCACCTCATCACCCGGAGGATTCGGGCTCTGAACGTGTTCTCCCTCTGTATCAACGGCACTTCCTCCTTGAAATCGATCACTGACCTAAGCCCACGAGTGATCATACTATCAGGTGGCCCCCACAGCGTGCACGCTCCCAACGCGCCGTGTTTTGCGCCGGGGTTTATAGAGTACGTGGAGTCTAACAAGGTCCATGTTCTCGGCATATGCTATGGGCTGCAGTTGATTGTGCAGCAACTGGGGGGTGTGGTTCGGGTTGGGGATAAGCAGGAGTATGGGAGGATGGAGATTGAGGTGGAGAAGGTGGGCCGGTTGTTCGGGAATAAAAAGGAAGGGGATAGGCAAAGTGTGTGGATGAGCCATGGGGATGAAGCGGTGAAGTTACCGGTGGGGTTCGAGGTCGTGGCGAAGAGTAAACAAGGGGCTGTGGCAGCGGTGGAGAATGTGGAGAGAAGGTTTTATGGGTTGCAGTATCATCCTGAGGTATGATCGAGTTTTGATTATGTGGAACCTGATGAATTTCTGTAACAAGAAAGGATTTTTATGCGCAAGGGCACGTGGCAGCTGTTTTTAGTAATTGTTATGTTAATGAGTAGGTTTGTGTGTGGCATGTTTAGGCCGTCATGTTTTGCTCTGTGTGATTGTTCTTGAGTATCTATGAATCTTTTGTAGGTAACGCATTCGCCAGAAGGAATGGACACATTGAAATACTTCCTGTTTGATGTATGTGGAGTCACCGCTGGCTGGAAGATGGAAGATGTTCTGGATGAAGAATTAAAAATTATTAAGGACACTGTTGGATCTGAAGATCATGTCATCTGTGCATTATCTGGTGGGGTGGACTCCACAGTGGCAGCAACTCTAGTTCATAAGGCAATTGGAGACAGGCTTCATTGTGTTTTTGTTGACAATGGTTTGTTAAGGTTGAATATAGTTCCCTGAGTTTTTACTTATTCGTTTTTTTGCCCCTTTAAGAAATCTATGTCTCACTTAAAAGTCGAAAACGAAAGTTGCCTGGCTCACAAATGAAGTCGGTACTGTTTTCTTTGTATCTTTTCTTCTGATGATACAATATTGATAACATAGGTGGAAGGAGAGAGAAAGAGTGATGGAGACTTTCGAAAGGGATCTTCATTTACCCATTACTTGTATCGATGCGACGGAGCAATTTCTCAGCAAGCTAAAAGGTGTTACTGAACCTGAAAAGAAAAGGAAAATTATTGGAAGTGAATTCATCAGCATCTTTGATGCATTTGCCCATGATTTGGAGCAAAAATTAGGAAAGAAACCTGTTTATTTGGTTCAAGGAACTTTGTATCCAGATGTGATTGAATCGTGCCCGCCCCCTGGTAGTGGAAGGACCCACTCCCACACCATCAAAAGCCATCATAATGTTGGAGGACTCCCCAAGGACATGAAATTGAAGCTAATTGAACCGCTTAAACTTCTTTTCAAGGATGAGGTATTTGGTTTAAGTTCCACAGTCCACATATGTGTGAAATTTACCTCTTGGTCATGTCTGTTTTTCCACAACATCTACTTACAATACTTTGGGTGCTTGGTAGGTTCGTGAATTAGGAAAGATAATGGGGGTACCTCAAGCCTTCTTGAAGCGTCACCCATTCCCTGGACCTGGCCTTGCAGTACGAGTGCCTGGTGATGTTACTTTAGAGAATCGGTTGGATATCCTTCGCAGGGTACATAAAGCTCATGTCTAGTATTGTGTTATGGTGATTGAATGATCCATTTAATATGTCTACGAACTATCTGTATCAGGCTGACGAAATTTTCATTCAAGCAATTAGAGAAGCTGGGATATACGACTCCATATGGCAAGCATTTGCTGTGTTCATGCCAGTATTAACTGTTGGAGTTCAAGGAGATCAAAGAACCCATAGATACGCCATTACACTTAGAGCGGTCACAAGCCAAGATGGAATGACTGCAGATTGGTATTACATTTGTCCTAAATCTTATCTGCTACATTTTCTTAGTATCTGTATTGCTAACATTATTCAGCCTTGTTTCGGTCCTTGATTTTGTATCTCGAAGTTTGATTTAAGATTTAATTTTTTTTGTTCCTTCTTATTCTGCAAATTTGTTTAACAGTTGCACCTCCGAGCTTTCATTGTCATTTCTTGGCTAATAATAATTGCATTTTTTGTTCGATGTGTTATCATCAACTGAACAGAGTGTATTTGTCTAAAAAATATGGAAAAGCATCTGAAATGAGTGCAAAGGGTGGAAACGAATCATCAACTGAATCAGCGAGGATTGGAAATTTGAGGGTCATTAAGTCCCACCACAACTGCTGGTCATTGTGGTGGATCTGATTTGAAACCTTCAAGTGGTCACTTACCCTATTTTTCTCTATTCACATGCAGGTATTACTTTGATCACAAGTTTCTTATTGAGCTTTCCACTAGGATATGCAACGAAGTCCCTGGAGTAAACAGAGTTCTTCTCGACATCACTTCGAAGCCTCCGTCAACAATTGAGTGGGAATGATTCGATATCGACTGTCAAGATGGCCGCCTTTCCAGAAATTCCAAGTATTTATCCATACCTAAATTTAATCGAGACGAGATTCAAGAGATGGTATCAAGTCCTGGGAAATGAAATTACTAAACCTAGAAGAGATGCTGGATTCCTTCAACTATACATACTGAACTTTCATTTAATTAAGAATTTGTTGGTGAAAGTTCAATTTGTCTAGTCATTGTGCTTGAGTGGATCCTAATCCATGTCAAATCTTTTGATATATTTAGTTTCACATGATTTATTACTCCTGACGAATGTCAACCATTTGTTTCGGTGCACCATGGTAAATGTTTGTAATCGCTGTGGTATCTACAATTTTGTTTCTTTACAATTTAGTGTAGCACTGTAATTCTTGAGGATGGAAATTACGCTCGAATATTTGTGTTACAATTTAAAGCATTTTTCAGATCTGGGTTTTTTGTCTAGGATGTATCTATTGGAACATAGTAATGAATAATCGAGTTATATATTCAAATCCAGTTCCACATGAAGTTGAATGATATTACAATAACAAACAACAAAGTCTTAAAGTTTCATAGACGAAAATTGTGAAGATAATGTACCAAGCTTGAGACTAAACTAGCAGTCTCAACTAGGGATGGCAATTTTCCCCGTCGTTTTGGGGGCCCGCGGGGAAAACCCGAAACGGGACGGGTATGGGGATTTTTTTTTATCCCCAAATCAAATGGGGATGGGGATGGTAATAGCATCCCCATCCCCGAACCCGTCCCGATAGTGTATACATATATATATAATAAAAATAATATTACTATTATTATTTAATATTACTATTATTGTTTAATAAATCATATTACTATTTATTTCTTGCATATTTTGACGACTAAAAATCTTTAAACTAAATAAAGAATATATATATATATTATCTATTTAATATTAGAGACGGGGATGGGGATCCCCGTCCCCGAACCGATCCCCGCGGGGATGGGGATGGGGATCCTCGAATCATTTGGGGGCGGGGATGGTATTGGCAAAACCGACCTCGCCCCGCCCCATTGCCATCCCTAGTCTCAACATGATTATAAATAAAATGTTTCCTCACGAATTAACCACCTTAATCCCACCCCCTTCTGAAAAGAAATGGCTATCATCCATGGCTTTAGCCTTTTTATGCTTGATGTCTTGAATGCAGGAGCACAAGGATTTTAAGTTTGAGGTCACAAGTTCTCTAATCGAGTCTCTATCCCGAACAGAAAGTATCAGAAGATCATATGTGACCCATGCGCTTCTTACTAAGATTTAATGAAGTTATCGAATGTAGACTTACGTAATTTTTTTATCACATATGGATTCTTATGGCACTCAACCCATTGCTTCTGATTTTCCATCAAGAGTACAAGCACCAACGAGACAGAAACTTGCATTTTTGAAGGAAGGCAGGTTAACATTAAGACACAATACAAGAAATTTTATACATCTTAAGAAAAAGTTTTCGTTGTAATCACACAATCACAAAACTAATGAATAAAAAGACATTCTAACTTATATATAGATAGATGACTCTAGTCTCGCGTTTCCTGCACTTTGCCTGGCAAACATTTAGTATTTCCAAAATGCAAAGGCTTTTATGCCATGGTGACTTGACTAAAACACTAGCCTTGGTTCGAACCTCGTTGCTTCTTGAATCGTCCCCTCTCTACCTGTCTAGTCGAATGGTTGTGCTTCGTTATTACATGGTCCGTGTAAGAACGTTTCGGTGTATTTATTAATATTTCTGCAAACAACTTAGAAAGATTTAGTCAGCTGAAAATGTTAGAGTAGATGTCTTGTAAGCCAACTTTTTGCTAGATATTTATTGACTCACGTGTAATGAACTATATTTATTTTAATATAATATATATTTTAATATATTCTTGGAAAAGTTTTATCTGTTTACCCATGCAAGCTGCATTAATAAACACCTTGAATATTAGAATCATTTATTGCAGGTTGATAAAGACTATTCGAGTTCAAGACTAGTATCTGATGTTGTGTACCATATTGGATGGTAGGGACATAGATGTGTTCAAACAAACAGATAGATGATCATGCGATGAGATCATTGAACAACCCTCCATCGGACTTTCCAAATGGTTGTTATTCGTCGGGTGGATTAAGTCCGTAGTTATGGTTAGTTCTTATGAACTGACGCATCTCTGAGGCTTTAGACGCTAGCATTGCACTTTGACTCATTTACCGGTTCCACGAGTTGTTGGCGCAGCGGCGGATCCGGATCTCGCTCCCGGGGCGCAGCGGAAGATTTAAAATTTGGACCCGGGAACGGTCAATACACTATTAAAACAGTACATAAACATACATAGGATGTTTAGATTGGTATCTTTCTGGCGTCTAGGCGCCTGGCTCCGACCAATTTCACGAGGAAATCGGCACTTCAACGGTAGGCGGTTGTCGTCCTCCTAATCCGGTCCACGACTGGATTCTCGATTCCTTCGTCGGTCTGTACTAGAAAACACGACGAAGATTTCACGGATGGAATCTCCTCATCGGAACGGTCGGAACAAGTCTGACGGCGGCGACGGCGACGGCGACGGCGACGGCGTGAGGATGTGAGGAGAGGGAGGAAGTGTTTAGGGTTTTGGTACTATGTCAAATGCAAACCCTAGGGCCCTATTTATAGATTCTACATGGGCTTGAACCGGCTTAATGGGCATGGGTCGGGCCCAGTCCCAGAGCGCACTTTCGTTTCAAGTCCATCACTGTGGCTCCATCATAATCTCGATCGACGATCAGATAAGACCGATCTACACAATTTACAAAACTGAGCATTATGATGCGAAAACAAATTATCGGACCACCTAATACAAAATAGCAGTTTGGCCCCTGCAAGTTTCAAGGATAGTCAAACTAGCCCAAACTTTAGGAAAATTGCATTTTGACCCTATTTAATTTTAGGAAGTCGCACTTCCATCCTTCCTCCTCCTATACTCAACAAATTGAGCTTGATTTCCGTGCGGGAATTGAGAAACCAGTACTTGTGTGACCCTCAATGGTTCAGGGATACAGCTAGCCGTGGGCTCACAACATTTGCGACTCCGAAACCATATTTTCGGACTAACCCATCGGATCATGATAAAGCGTCTAGCAACATCGCCCCATGATCCCCTAGGTATCACTGATAGTGCCTGCAAGAACCAGTAGGTCATGGTTAGCGTACAGTACGGTCCTTTCATCACAAATATCCCGATCAGATCAACGACCATTGATAAATCGAGAGTCGCTAGAGATCCAATAACATGTTGGGGATCCGGATCCGCCTCCCGGCGAGGCAGCGGAAGAACAAAAGAATAGAGGCCGGGAGACGATCAATACGAAAAACAACAATTCAATAATCGTCATACATAGGGCATTCAAAACGAATACCTTGCTGGCATTTGTGCCTGGCTCCAACCGGAATTACAAGAACCCGGCTCTTCTCGGTAGATTGCGGTAGATAATCGCCAATCCGGTCCACGACCAGAACCGAGACTCCTTCGTCAGGCTGCACTAGAAGCACTGACGAATTCTGCACGAACGGATCCTCCTCGTCGAATCGGCCGGAAACAATTTTCCGGCGAAGACGGGCGGCGGCGGCGGCGGCGGCGCGTGGAGGCGGCGGCGGCGCGAGAGAGGAGAGGGGGCGGCGGCGTGTAGAGCTTAGGTTTAGGGTTATGAATTGAGTTGTGTTGTAAGTTATGATCAAAGTCCTTAAGTCTACATTAAGTAGACTAACAATGGACTTGGACCGGCCCATCGGGCCCGGGTCCAAATGACGATATCCATTGCTGCGACTTCATCGTAGCTCCGATCGCCGATCAGATCGGACCGATCGACTCAGTTTCCAAAACTGAATGTTATGATGTGAAAAACAATTTTTCAGATCATCTAACCCTAAATTGCAAAATGACCGTTTTGCCCCTCAACATCGACAAATCACGATTTGACCTCTGTTGACTTTCGGGAAGTCGCACTCCCCAAAATCCTCTTCGTATGCTCAACACATTGAGCTGAGTATCCGTGCGGGAATCTCGAATCCAGTACTTGTGTGACCCTCAATGTTTCAGGGATACAGCTAGCCGTGGGCCCATAACCATTGTGGCTCCGGAATCACAATTCCGGACCTGTCCAACGGATCATGGTAAAGCGTCTAGCAACATCGCCCCATGATCCCCTAGATATCACTGATAGTGCCTGCAAGAACCAGTCGGTCATGGTTAGCGTACAGTACGTTCCTTTCAATCCATATATCCCGATCAAATCAACGACCATTGGTAAATCGAGAGTCGCTATAGATCCGATAGCTATGCATACATCTTGGAGATCGAATAGTGACATCGCGAGTGTAACTAGGTAAACACATTTACCTTAAACACTTCTAGTACTCTGGCCAGAGATTTATACACTATTATCCCCTCAGATAGCATAGGATATCCACGCATGTCTGCGAGCGGTGAATCCTCGACAACGATGCATCGACTCCTACATGCATCGGGGTCTCACCCAATCCCGACGCCTTATGACCCCAAGTGAGTCGGCAAACGGGTCAAAGTGAGACGCCTATCATGTAGAGTCTCAATGACGTTTCGAGTCGTGAGGACTAATCAGTACAACCAAGACCTCGGACTTATCCACTCGACAAATAGTAACCACTTGGAAAGTCCGAACGAGGGTAGTTCGATAGATCACCAGGTCACTATCTATCTGCATGCTCAGAACATCACAATGTTCCCTACCAATGAAACATGGTACTTCGCATCGC
>KV007465.1:698034-729335 GCA_001598015.1 Dorcoceras hygrometricum
ATATATCATTAAATTTATTATTTATAATATTTTTCCAGAAATTGTGTATTATATTTTTATTTATTTAATTTTAATAATTAAATCCTTGTTATTAATTTATGAAATTATTTTATTATTATATAATGTTTTATCAGAATGGCTGCAAATCGAGGTCCAGAAGATCCCAATGTATTGTATCTTCAAGCAACACATATCTCGAGTGCAATATCCTTCGACACCATTGATCACATCATACATGTGAAGCGTTCATATAATCTTTTCTGGATGTTATACTCGGGACAACATATTCACAATCGGGTTATTGCCAACTTACAATATATTGGGTTTTATGTGGTGTTGCAGTGTGGTTTTCGTACATATGATAACCATCTTATTACTGCACTTGTTGAGAGGTGGCGTCGTGAAACACATACATTTCATTTTCGCTGCGGTGAAGCCACGGTAACATTGCAGGATGTATCAATTATCTGGGGACTGCGAATTGATGGTGAACCTATGTCCGGAGTAGATTATTCACATTTTGTGCGACAATGGCAACATATATGTGTGGATTCATTGGGTTTTGAGCCTGCACAGTCGTACTTCAAAGGAGGGCATCTATCTATGACCGCATTACACAAACATTATATCGCTACACATATTAGCGATTATAGTTCGGAGGAAGATGTCCAGAAATATAGTCGATGTGTGGCCTTGATGATAATTGGAGGGATTATGTTTCCAGATTATCAAGTAGGCTCAGCTAGACTCATGTTTTTGCAACTACTCCGAGACATTCATCTGGTACATCTATTAAATTTTTTGATTAATTATTTGTCTATATAAAATTTTAACCCAATATTTTTTTATTAAACATATCAGGTGAATTCATATAGCTGGGGGAGTGCGGTCTTAGCATTCCTATATAGACAGTTGTGTAATGCAACAATATAGGAAAATGTATAATATCTGGATCGCTTTATATTTTACAGGTAATTTCATTAAAATTTCAACTGATGTTTCATTATATATTTTGATTTTTAACCGTATTCATTTTATTTACAGATATGGGCTTGAAGCAGAATAAAACTTGTTAATCCCGACCGAGATAATTTAGCACTTGTAGCGCCAAATATTCAACCTTATGGACATACACCAATACCGCCTTATGGTGCACGGTAAAATATTTAACTATTTATTTATAACATAACATAATTACTAAAGTCATTTTAAATGTAATTAATGTTGTTTTAAATTATTAGGTGGAACTCCGTGTTTCCTTACACACATGCGCCAACACATGCTGTTAGAATTATTAGAGCATGTTTCGATCAAATGAACAATGACGAGGTAATATTAAATTTATTATGTTTTTTTAATTGCTTCGTAATATTTAATTTTTTGTAATTATTTTTTTTGGTGCGGTTTAGCTGGACAGTGTATAGAAGAAATGATATTGATGTTAAAACAATCATTGGTTCTACTTGCAATGTTCTTGCACTGTACCTTCCACAAATTGCGTGTGCTCTCTACTACAGTGTACTCACGTCTAACAATTCTAACAGAATAATCTTTCACAGATGCAATCAGATCTTGTTTATCTTTAAACATCATATTCACAGATAACTCATCTCTCTCCGTGTTGTAGTAACTCGTTCTTCCAGAAGGTACACCAATAGAATCAGGTATCTCTTCCCCGAACAATGTAGTAAAAAAAGATGGCATTTCTTGTGTGTTCGAGAGAAATGGTGTGACTTGTCGTTGTGAAGTATCTCCTCGGACGTGACGAGATGATATCCCCTCGTGCATGTTATCCTCATGTTCATCATTAGCAGGTTCTTCATCAGACTCATCAGATGATGTCTCTGGTTCGGTATCACTGTTCTCAACATGTGTATTAACGTCACCCTGGTCCGGAGAAGCTAGTTCTATTTCATTATCAGCGGCGTTTGTGTCAAAATATCCATTTCCTCCGGTGACATGTTGATCCCATGATCCACTTCCATGCTCAAAAGATATATTGCATAATCATTCGGTAACCTGTGGAACATATATCTGTGGCTCATGGAACACATCATATGTAGAAGTACCTGGTTGGTTAAAACACCCCCCATCCGAGACATGCTGAATATATGAATCATTAGGTTCATTATAACTAACAGTATGATTAATTGACTCTGTCTCCACATGCAAATGCAAAATCTGCATATTGGGACATTGCATTACAAATTCTAAAACACCATCATCTTCTATATGGACTAGAACTTCTGTCCAACATGATTTCTCCATAAATGTATATTTCATAGATAATTTTATAGAAAATTTAGAACTATCAATGTTCAACATTCTACACACAAGTTCAACCAAATCAAACAAATTTATTGATCGTGGTACTCTCATCGGCCTTCTATGTGAAATAGAATATTCGACAGATCCATTTCCAATAATAATATCATCACCAAAATATAAAAACACTCCGACAGAATCCATTTGAAAGAACAAAAACTAGGTTATTTGATAGAATAGTTTAAATTTTTCTAGAAAAAACGAAATTAAAAAATAGATGAAAGCAAGAGATATAGATATAAATATAGATAAATAAGCAAGAAACATGTTGTAACTGAAGATATAAGATAGATTATGTTGAAGAAGCAGGGTATATTGAAGAAGCAGTGTATGTTGAAGAAGCAGAGGATTATAAGATGGAGGAGTATTAAACTGAGAACTATAAGATGGAGGAGTATTAAACTGAGAAGTATCGAAATGGAGGATTATAAGATGGAGGATTGTGAACGAAGAAGCCGGGTTATATAGAAGAAAACGTCCGCTGCACAGAACAATGGACGATCATAAATGCTACACCTAGCACGTATAGTCACATCAACGTCGGTTTAAACAAGCGTCCGCTTTTAACACATTTAATTTTTTTTTAGAAAAAAGGCACTGTCCGCTGCCACTACGCGCAAACGGTGTTCCCATTGTTTTTTAAAAAAAAATGGCAGACAGCGGACGCTGTAGTTTTTTTTTTTTTTTACGGTCCGCTGCTTAGCGGACCATTGAAAAAAATGCGAGCGTCCGCACTCTGCAACCGCGTTTTACGGTAGTTTTGAAAATGTCTTACATCTACATTATTTTTTACAACCGTTTTGGTTTATGCATTATTTTTTAAAAATCCCAAACTTTCTGGTTTCAAATATTCTGTACAAAGATTCCATGATGTGACTCACTCGAGTCAGAAGTTCATGAAAAAAATAGGGTACTTATTTTATTGCATTTCTTTTATAGAGACATTTATTTTGATTCTCATTTACGTTGTTTTATATTTCTGGAGACATGTCTGTTTAAAGCTAATCTTCCCAACTTACTACCAGCGCAAATTGGATCCCAGTATTTTGATTGGATATAATATTTTCAGGGCTCGACTCTTGGGCTTCTGGGCAACTTGCGGGATTTGGAAAACTAATATTGGCTCTGGTTTGTCTATACAGGACTACAAATGTTGTATGATTGCTCACTTTGCTTCTCGTCTGCTTTCAGACACTCTTCATTCAATCATTCCCCAGAAAAGCGTGTAGAATGGTTCGGTTCAATTTCACTAAAAATTCATTACAGGCAGCGGACCGCTTATTCAGTTATAGCAGATTCTGGGGGCCGTATTGGCATTCGATTTAGGGGTGACATCATTTGTCGAGAAAGATTATCCCATGCCTCAGTCGAAGATAGCAAGCCAGATAAATGGAGGCAAGGTTGTCTTGATACGTAAATGGTGGTGGTAATTGTGATCGTGTAATTTGAACCACCATTTAGCCGCATCAATTTGTTGATTCAGTCTTTTTACATAGTGAATGTGCCATTTGCCCATTTGAATGGGGAAAAAACTTATGTAGATAAAGATAAATACTTAAAGAAATGCAGCGATATACCTAATCATTGTAAGGAAGAAATTTCCAAACTATCATACAATTATACAAAGAAGTCTCTGAACAAGATTTCCAGAGTGTTGAGTGTATTTTCAAATAATACATTTAATTATAAGATACCGTATAATTAGTATAAAAATGTAATATACCGTATTTTCATTAAAAACTAAATGGTTTAGTTGTTCTAACATAAGTTTGTCATTTTTGAAACAACTTCTCCATCAAAAACAAAAAACAAGAACAAATCCCACCAGTCAGCTAAAGTAACTCTACATTTTCCCCCCAAAATATGGATACATAGATTGCAACTCAAAATGGAAAGTAAAGAAATAGAGTACATATATCAATTCAATTCTATTAAAAGTAGGTTAGAAAGATCACTTCCTGAGAATTAAGGCAGCAAAATCTATAAATACCATTTGGAAAACAGGTGATTTCAAAGTTGAGGTCTAGCACGTGAATAATATTTTTCAAAGGCACGAACATGAATGATGGCTACCTCAATTTGTCACTCAAACTTTAGGCTTCTTTTGGGCAGCAGCTGCATCTCCTGGCTCAGACTTGCGTTTGATATTTAAAAAGTGCTCGACCTGGGGTGAAAGTAATTACGTCATATTCCCAAACAATCATAAAGCAAAATCAAATTTGGGTTAAAGACAATTTTATTAGATGCTCACTACTCTAACGCATTTGGAATCGAAAAGCTTCTAGAAAGGTTCAATGTTCACAGTAATCGAGAGAGAGAAGGAAGGAATCGAGAGAGTTCAAGAGAGAGAGGCTGTAGGACTCGTCCAATAAAAGAGGCAACACAAACACTGCACAAAAAAAAAGGCGCAACTAAACAATGAAAACAGTAACTCGTATCTTGCCAATACTAACCTTCCTATTACCAAGCATGGGGGTCAAACCTCCAGCAAGGTCCTTCTCAATTGTTGTAAAGCCACTTCCAGGATCAATTGTTTGACTGAAAAGGAGATGATTAAAAGTATAACAGCAATGATATGGCTGTAACAGAAGAATGAACATTATAACGGCAAAACAGCAACTTAAACATCGTTTTCAAATAACTTGAGCAGAGCTATATAGAAGCAAATAAAGTTTTCACGCCAACGCACACACAGACATTTTGTGCATCCCACGGCAGATAAATTTGCTTTGCTGTCCAAATCATATCATAAATTTTGGAAATTTTTCATGAAACAGGCCTGGATTTCTAAAATTCCCCATAAATGGCAGAATACACACCATTTTTTTTATCTAACTAGGTGCTCATAAGCAGGCAATGCCAAGAATTGATAATAATAAACTGCATGTGCATCTAATCATATTATTGTTCCGTTTCCAGAACTGGAAACAGGATGGGGATTGGGAATCTGATCCCTGAGTAACTCATCACACACGAAGTTCAGGCAAAGAATAATCTTACATAGGATTTTACTGTAAATGGACAAAAAAGATCATCATACCCTGGTTTGACATGCCCACTCAATACAAGATACGGTGATTGTAGTTTAGCTTGAGCTTCCCTCATTCTCTCCACTGAAAGAGATGGAGTATCTGCATTTTTCATTTGCTTGACTTTCAATTCCTCCTGATATTGCCGCATACGCTTTTCTTGTTTCATTTTTCCAGGACCCTTTCCATGGAACTTATGAGAAAGAAGCCGAAAAGATTCTTTTGGTGTCAACTGCAGCAGATGACAAGGCATCCATGAGAGCTCGAAGTTAAGCTTTACATTTACTTAATTTCACAACATAAATTGCAGCAGAACAAAATGCCAAAAATGAAATCCCAGTGGTTCAAGATCAGATTAAAACGGATAGAAACTTCTGTATTTGTTTCAGGAAATTCCACATCAAGACTGCATTAAGTAAAAGACTCACACAGAAACTGAATAGCACACCAACAGCATTTCATGACATTGTTCTCACAGAACAAGACAGATCATATCTGAATCATATGATGCTGTTATTTCAAGATTAAAAAGAGAGACAATATCAGGAACAGCAATAGATACAGAAAGATATCCGATATTCCTCCAGAAAATGTTTAGCAAAACCTTGCTTTGGAATATATCAGGTATGAATTCAAATCTTGATCTAATCCATAACAGTTTTGCAGTCTAGGAGGTTCTATCATAATCGTCTTCTATCATCATGTTCCAAAAGAGTTAAATGATGGTTTCGATTCAGTAAGACAGCAACAATTTTTTCATTAGTTTCAGGTCGATAGCAGAAACAGATTCAAGCATTTTTTACAATCTTAATTTTGTTATATGGTTCAACTTATCCCAGTTAACATTCTTAAAATTTGTTCCAGCGAAGACTTGTTCAATAGAAGTTCCACTTCCGTTCTGAAGTTGTACTCCCAAAGTTCTTATTTACATGTCAGGAACCATCTTTCACAGACTTAAAATAACAAGTATACCAGAATAATCAGTCACAAAGACAATAAGCAATTCGTTAAATGATCAATCACATGCAATAACAAACAATCAATGTCAGACTCTCTGGAAAATCTACTGAAAAATAATTTATCCAATCAACTCAAAAATATCATGAGTAATTAATAATCTGCATCATGAAGTCAAGTGTATACTAAATCTGCATGATGAATTCACGTGTATACTAACAAAAGCGCAAACTTAACCAGCAACAGATGAATATAATGAAAGTTAATGACTTGAATAGAAAAGATGACTCACAATTCGTCCATACTCATCCGTCCTCTCAATGAGAATTTCTTTTGCTCCATCATTATCATAGATGCCAACAAGTTTGCTTTTTTTCTTGTCCATGTTTCGACCGCCCCATTCAATAGTTTCTTTGAGTGTTCCTCTATCTTTCAAAAGTTTGAGAGCCCCAGCGAGACCCTTCCCAACAGCAGATTCATGAATTGTTTCGTCTGGAACAACATCTTCTTCCTCCTTCGCAGGAATCTCAACTTCTTCAGTTTCTTTTACCTCTGCCCAGCCACCATCTGCATCCTTCATTTCCTGATCATATATGTCTGGTGCTAAATCTTCCTCCATGAAAACATCTTCGCGATCTGACTTTTGAGCATCTGAAGAGTAATCACTGTCAGATATACACGACTGACTATAACCATGCTTGAGCAATTAGTCAAACTAAAAAGAAAAAGATTCCACGCCTGGTAGTTTGAAAGAGAAGTCAGATCAACATTACAACAATAGAAATACCAACTAAACGACGAGGAACTGGATTTACAACAGAGGCAAACAAAAGCATAATAAATTCCCTAGACAAATGAGGAAAAAAGCACAAATGAATAAAATGAGACACATAAAATTTAATATTAGGATGGCAGTGTGACAGCCACAAATGATGTCAAACCACACTGATCTCAAGCCTTTATGCACCTGTCTTGGTCATACAAAAAAAAGAGGCATGATATAAAAAATTGCCAAGAGAAGAGCTCATAGTCCGTTTTCCTTTCCAAGTGAAATATTTTAAAACCAACAGGATTTAGTGGAACAATACACATAATGTCATAGAACCAAGCCTAGCATTCGATCACCTCACCTCCGTGTCGTCCCTTCTTTCTCACTTCTGAGAACTATTAAACCACATTTATAGTGCAGAACGGAACAAGCGACACAATACTCAGATGAATCATAATTGTATACCTTCATCAAGCTGCAGACCCCAGACAAATTCTTCCATTTCAGTGAAGACAACCTTAGTCTCTTGTTGATCTCCAGACCCATGGTTTGAATTGTCAGCAGTGGAATCATCAGTCGAAGTAGGAAGACGGGATATCACCTGTGGAGCAGATGTTTCATCTTCATCTTGTTTTTTCAAGGCTATTTTTCTTGCCCTCTCCAACGATTTTCGAAGCTCATCATCATCATCGCCAAACACAAAAGTGTCATCTTCTTCTGTCTGTATGGAATCGATTTGCTCAGGTCGAAGCGCTTTAGAAGCCTCATCTGCTTTAGCATATGCTGCTTGATAAGC
The DNA here is from genome assembly GCA_001598015.1 of Dorcoceras hygrometricum. Taxonomy (NCBI): domain Eukaryota; kingdom Viridiplantae; phylum Streptophyta; class Magnoliopsida; order Lamiales; family Gesneriaceae; genus Dorcoceras; species Dorcoceras hygrometricum. The sequence continues at coordinate 705,911 of KV007465.1, forward strand.
ATTTTTTCTCTTCTCTGCCTCAATCCTCTCTTGTTCCTCCCTAAGACTTTGTCTTCTCCCATCACTTCTTGAACCAAGATCTCCAGTACCTAATCCAGAGGATATCGCCTCTGCTTCAAGAGCATCTATGTCCAGCTTCTCCTTCTTCCTCAGTGACTTCTTTTTCTTCGGCTTTCTAAACTTCATCATTTCTTCCTCAGTATAATAGTCAGTTGACATCCTCCCAATTGAATTGAGACTTTCGCTGAGAGTGCTAGAAGGAATCCCCTGAATTCTTTTTCGAAGCTGTTATCAAATCACAAACTCAGCCAACATATATTGGTCTAAATGCAGTCTAGTAAGTGTAAGCATCAACAAATCAACATACCTCTTCCAATTTTCTTTCGGCTTCACCAGTGAAGCGTCCAGTTGAATCAAGAGTTACCCCCTGTCACCACCAGATAAAAGAAAGTAAACCTATGCACAATTAGAACTGTAAGTAAAAAAAACTTAATTAATTTAACCTCTTCTGTGGCAGGATCATCATACTGCGGAAGCATTTTCTTCGGGGCACCTGGTTCGTCGTTGAACCTAATTTAATTATGAGAAAGAGAAAGTTAGGCACTTAGACCACATATAAAGTAATAAAGATTAGAATTTGAGAAATCCTACTTGTCATCATAAACACCCGTTTTCTTCTTTGCAGCCCTATAAGCTTCATCCCTTCGTTTCTGTTCACCAATCTCCACATTTTCAAGCATATCAACCTCTGGTATATACAATGTAACGTCACCTTCAGATATCTGAGTCGAACAAATACCCCAATGGTAAAAAAGGAAAATAGAGCATGAGGATAGAAAGGAAAGGAGTAACCATTGGTTCACCTTGATTCACGTCATTATCTGCAAGTATGTTCTGATCTTTGAGCGTCAAGACAACTGCCCCACCTTCAAGTACTTTATCAAGACCATGAAGAATTTTGACCCCACCTAAATCTTTAGCCAATATGAAAACAACTGTCAGAGCAAAGATCATACTTACACAGCCAAGGAATTCATCACAAAGTCCAGTATCCAAAACATTTGCAATTCAAGAATCGAAACATGCATTTCTCTTTCAAAAAATACAAATTACTCATGAAATTTCAGATTAAATAATGAACTACGACATTTGTCACCAGGCTAAAAATGAATGTGTTACAAATCAAAGCCAACAGAAAAAAGCATTCAGGAATTATTAGACATACCAGCTGTGTGCTGTGTTATTGTCTCATCATCGCTTCCTTCATCATTCATTTTGTCCTGTTACATGCAAAGAAATATGTGATCAAAATTTTCCGTTCTTCTATATGTACTTTCTCTAAACAAAACGAATGTTTCTTCCCAAAGTACCCATTTTCATCATATACTTACTTCCATGAGATATAACATAATAAAACAAAATAAAATGGCAAGCAAAAATTATGCGAAACAACTATTTCATCATAATCTCACTTCAAAAATAATTACTTAAAATCTAATATATATGCATGCCAATGGTTATTAGTCCATAATAAAAAACAAAACTCTATAGAAGGTTTAGACAATCAACCTGCTCTTCAAATATTTTAGAAAGCTGCAATGCTCTCTCCTTTTCAGAAGTCCTTTTCTCTTCGAGTTTCCGGCTCCTGTTTACCCATGATAAAACCTCAGAAGCACCTTCTGATGGCTTGTTCAATCTTTCTTCTCGCATTCTATCAAACAAAGAGCCACTTTACGTTTCTTGAAAATTGACGGATGACTCAAGTTCAAAAGAAAATCAGCACTTAAAATATAATGCATAGTGAGCCGTGCAAGATATATGTGATCATCACACATTAACAACTAAGAACAGAAGTTAATTATGCTTCTATTAGTTTGAGCTGCTTATTCTTGTTGAAGCCAGATACTTGACTCAATGTATTTATATATTGGATATTTGTGTCATTATTTGTGTATTGCATGTTTAGAATTATCCTCTCTTGTTAAATTGGAACCATATGTTCTAAATTTTTCATTGTTTTTGAAAAAACTTTTTATCCTCGTATTATGAAGATGAGGGGTAAGGATTTTGTACTAGCATTTATATCTTCCATACGTACTTTCATATTTATAAAATTCAAATCATCCGAGAAGGGATTTGTGTTAGTAGAAAGGTGAGAAGAAAAATATCATTGTGAAATCATAATTTTTCTATGTGAATGCACTCTACAAGTTTATTCCTAAAATCATTCGATCAAGGACACATCATAAGATTATGTGTTTTGGGATCACAATGATATTTTCCAACTTCTTGATCTACTTGTATTTGTAAGCGTATATGAAACTATTTGCATCCAACATTGAAGTTAAATATCCGGATATTAATCTGACATCTTTAATCTGCCAGTAGATGTCTTCGTATAGCGCATCATTCACATAAATTTGTACCTTACCAGTTACCAATCATGAATGCTAATACAACCATAAAACACCAATAACTTCCTAAGGATTATCATATATGCATGATGGATAGATCAGAAACTTTTTGTGATCTTGAAGGAACAGAAAAAGTACTCCTAACATATGTACTTCTTGTTTCGTACTAAAAAGCACACAAGGGCAGTGCAAAAACTGCAATAAACTTATGTTTCACATTAATAGGCAAAGACAGGAACATGGTGATGAATCTTAGGAATAGGCAGTAAAAAGTCACTAACTTTGAAATGCGGTCTTCCAAGTTTGAGGAAGCAGGCACTGCAGCAACAAGCTCGGAATCAGTATTCTGGTGGCGCTTGAGAATTTTGGAGTCATTCTCATCATCGGGGATATTAACCTCCTTGCTAGACAGATGATTTTGAACATTATTAGCAACATCCTCCTCCACATCTTGGCTCCTTTCACAACTCCCATCCTTTCGTCTACGATCATTTCTACCTCTGTCTCTTGCCCTATCTTTTTCTTGAGCTGTCTGCTTTTCTTTCTCTCTATTTTTCTCCTTCCCTTTGTCTCTCTCATCTGCCTCTTTTAATCTGTCTCTGCCACTATCCTTCTCCCTCTCCCTATCTTTTTGCTTCTCCCGCTCTTTATCTTTTGCTCTATCCCTGTCTTTGTCCTTGTCTCTAATCTTCTCACGGACCCTCTCTATATCTCGTCCTCTATCACCATCCTTCTCCAAATCTTTCTCCCTCCTCCGCTCTAGATCCTTTTCCTTTCCTCGATCCCTTCGTTCTTTATCTCTCTCTTTTTCCCAGCGATTTTCACGATTAACATCTTTCTCCACAACTCTATCACTAACCTCATCTTTTACTCGCTCATCTCTGTCTCTCTTTCTATTCTTGCGAGATGCTGAATCTTTAATTTCTTTTTCCCTTTCCTTCGAACTCTCAGTCACCCTTGATCTTTCTTTATCCCTAATTTTGTAATCTATCTCCTCATTACGACCATTATTCTTATTATTATCTTTGCTTCGATGTTTACCTAGCTCTGGTTTGTCGTCAGACTCGTTGCCTTCTGAATAATCATAGTCTCCATTCCACCTCTCCCTCGTAGAAGTGTCATCTTCAACCCGCATCTCCGCAGCACACACGCCTAACTTTAGGCAAATGTACACCTGCTGCAAAGTAAAGCAAAGATATGTATGTGTATATATACACACACACACAATTTAGTAATAAGAATTATAAATTGTAGAAATAGAAAGCCATGTTCCAGAGGAGTGATTCAAGGACAATAGAAAAAACAACTAACAGGAGTGATTTACGAAGGAAACGCAAACGAGCCAGGAACTGCAGGGAGGCGAGCACCGAGTAGCGAGGAATGGATGGGCCGGCGGTGAGCACCGATGACGGATGGAGCGGAGGTGAGCACCGATGACGGATGGTATGGAGGTCGGCAGGAGGCGTCCGGCGTCAGGTAGCTTCAAGGAGCGAGTGATGATGATCGACCATGAGAGCTGCGAGCAGGAGAGAACGATTTAGGGATTATATGCGCTCAGCCAAATTCGTTCTAAATTAGTTATTAGTCCTATTAAATTTAGTGGCTTTCAATTTAACCCCTAAAACTTTTTAAATATTTGCATTTTGGTCAAAACATAATATATGATATATCGTCTCTAACTCTCTATGTCCATCGCGTATCCAATATTCCAATTGATCATACCTATAAAAATACGACACGGATTTTTCCATATCCAATACATAGATATATGCGTATACTTCAAAAAGTACCCATGCTATATAGATAAATGTGTGGTGGACTTGTCGTGCTCTTCGTTTAGAAGAAGGTCCTGATTAATTATGTACTTAACTGACATTCATAAAATGCAACCTCACATATATATTTAAGATGGGCAGATTGATCGGAGGAAAGAGAATATATCTTCATCTCCAAAATATCAGTTCAGTCGAGAACTTATGAATGTTATTATAGACCACCAACTTGTGAGTGGAAATAGGCCAAATGATCATTGAAATAAAGGATAACTAGTATAGCAACAAGATTTATAAAAGTAATATAGCATGAAGAGCACAAAAACCCAAATTTGAATACAATAAAATAAGTTTTCACCAAAACTTAGAATATTTTCGCAATAATTTCCCTCTTTTGGTGATAACAACCCAGAGCTGAATACGTAGAAGAGTTTCCCTTTAAGGCTTTGTTTGAGAGTTTCAAAATGAGAAGAAAGGAAAGGAAATTAAAATCTTTATTTGGGATTTTAATCAAGCAGAGAAAGGAAACGATTTGGATGGAAAAATATATCAAAATATTTTCCTCCCATTTTTGGGAGGAAATGGAAGGAAATAAAATGGTGGAAGGAAAAATAGTTTTTAAGTATCAATTATACCCTTAAAAATTGATATAAAATAGCTTTACCCTACTAATTATCTTACAAAAATTAACGAGACTATTTCTTTCTCTTCGAAAATGAGTGAGAGCTTCAATTGAGGTGAAACAAACAACACATATCTCCTAAAGTAATCAATTAGATAAGTTACATGTTTATTTATCATTTATTTTTTCTTGTTGATTAATAGTTACTTGTTGATTTATTTAATTATTTTGTTCTTGTTTCTGTTGATATGCTGTATTTATTTAGATTAGAAAATAGATATGTGGAAATATATCTTATGAGTTTATTCAGGAATGTTGATTTTTTTTTAATTTTAGTTTTGCTCATATTTTTTCGTAGTTACCATTGTTTTCTCATATTTGAGTATGAGTTATCTGTTAAATGAGTATCTAACAGTAGTATTTGGGTCTTAAATTTGTTGGCTTACTAATGACTATATTTAGATGGATATGGAGCCAACTGAAGTTGCAAGAGGGTGTGATATTCGTGAAAGAAGTTGACAATTAGTTGTTGTTGAAGTTATTTGTCGTGTTATAAAATTAATTGTTTCTCAAAAAATCTCCCGTCTAAATTATGTGGATCGGCCGATTGGAAATAGTCTTAACATACAAACAGAAATAGTTCTTGCTTGTTGTATCTTACATAATTTTCTCATGGAATTTGATCCTGACGTGGAATATATTAACGAAGTAGATGAAGAATTTTCCGGACAAATTGCACGACATGCAGATATGGTTGAAGTTGTAAGTAATGAACAAGATGCAGCACAAGGAGAGCAATTAAGAAATCGGATTGCTATTCAAATGTGGCAAGACTATATATTGTAATCTTTTGTTCAGCATGTTCTGTTTTTGCTGTTTATGTTATAATTTTTTGAGTTTGTAATATGACTTCTGATTCATTAATATATACTGGTGGTAACTTCTTATTATGTGACATTTTCTTTTTGGATTACTATATGATATAGTTAGAAAGTTTAAAGAATTTTTCAACATGAAGAAAGAAACACATGAAATGGACAGTCCGTATGGATGAAGCATTCATCGAGGCATTATTAAATCAGCACTACCAAGGATTTCGAGTGGATGGGACGTTTACAACTGCTGCATACAATAACATAATCATAGAATTGAAGGAAAAGCTTCAAATGGAATTCACTAAAGACCATTTGAAGAATCGAATGAAGACACTCAAGGAACATTTCAATGAATCTTATGATTTTTTTAGGAATGGGAAATTAAGTGGTTTTTCTTGGAATCCATTCACAAAAACTTGGAATGCTGAACCTGAAGTTTGGGAACAACTTATAAAGGTGAGTGTTAATTAGACTTTTACTTCTTATTTCATTAATTGATATGTATCATTTTTTATAGGTGAAACCAGATGCCATAAAGTGGAAGACCAAAACTGTGAGCAACTATAACAGTCTGGAAGAGCTATTTGCTAAAGATAGAGCAACAGGAGACGGTTCTGAAACAACAAAAGAAAAACGTGCGTTGGGTTAATGAAACTAATGGAGTGCATGTTGAAAGTATAATCGGTATTGATCGGTTGATGTCTGAAAAAGAAATAAGTTTGGAAGACTTTTGCTATTCAAGTAAATATTTGGATGCACCATATTCAAAACGTAGCGACAAAAAGAATCAGGGCTCAACAAACACACAAAGGAAGAAAAGAAAAATCTCAAATGATGAAGAATTTGAGGTTCTAAAGTCTGCTCTTGACAATGTTGCTGAGGCAATTAGAGAGGGAAATTTAATTCTCCAGAATTCTAGAATAAGAGTTTATACAGAAAGTGAGATCTTCAATGAGTTGATCACTATTGGAGTTCAAGAATACCAAATTGATGACTGTTACACGTTCCTTACTAAAAATCTGGATAAAGCAAGAACCTTTTTTGGATGTTCAACGGAAAGGCGCAAGAATATTTTGTCTAAATTGATGCTTGATTCTCAATCTTGAATTTTGGCATGTTATGAGCAATGAAGATTTTGCAGATAGATCATTCATTGCGTTAATTTGTGTTAACACAATATAATTGATAGGACCACATTTTGTGTTGGAAGGGAAATTTCATATGTGTACACGTCTCTATGTCAAGCATGTCTTAAATCTATTTTTGTGAAGTTAATATTTCAAAAGAATTATATATGATCTGTGGTTTAAAGTCTTGAATAAATTCATGATTGGTAGTTTTGATGTACAAACATATAATAAAAAATATTGAAGGGTAAAAAAGTCAAATAAATAAATTGTTCTCTATTTTCCTTCCACTTCCTTTTAACTCCCAAACAAAAAATACTACTTCATTTCTTTTCTTTCTTCAACTCCCAAACATAAAATATATTATTTCTCTTCCCTTCCTTTCTCTTTCCTTATTTTATTTTCCCTTCCCTTCCTCTCCCTTTCAGCTCCCAAATTAAGCCTAAACTTCTCTTCGACTGGCTATCATCAGACAAACCAAATCTGCATCCTTGTATTGTATCGCGCGGTACTAGAGCTCTGCAAAATAGTCGAGTCAGTGAAGCGTTAAGAGAATATAAAGAGGGGCAAAAGTGCCAAAAATCCCTTTGTATATCGTTGCAATGACACCAGGTAGCATAATCCCTTTGTAGAGACTAAAATGTCACGCCCCGGGACCGAGACTCATGACATCGACAATATTAAACAATTATAAAAATTGTAAAACATTAAGCCATCATAGCGTAGCTCAAACCAGTCTATTAATAATCGAAAAATGATCGTTTTTACATCTGAAACTAAAATTCAAATAACAGAAATGCGGAAGCGGATAAAATACATAAACAAAAATCTGAATCTTCACCAGCCCCAGAACTGATCTTGTTCTTCTTCTTCTACCTGCTCTTCATTCTTATTTGGGTGGAGAAGTAAGGGGTGACTGTTTGGGGAAACACTCAGCAAGTGGGGGATACCATTCGAGCATACAACATATACTTATACATATATGACTGAATTCAGAGCAGAACATAACCAGAACAGAGCAGAGCACAACAAAGCAGAGCATAACATAACAGAGCATAGCATGACAGATAGCACTGATGATTACTTCGTGTCTATGGTTTACTGATCAGTCCCTAAGTTTTACTCCTCTAAGGGGTCGAGGCCATTAGTTACACACAGTAACCCAAAAATCCGGAATATTTCGTAAACCCATATAACGACAGAATCGTATCTATGGTTTACTGATCAGTCCCTAAGTTTTGCTCCTCTAAGGGGTCGAGGCCATCAGTTACACACAGTAACCCAGAAATCCGCCGAAGTCTAATGTTCAAGTCCGCAGCATGTCTTCTAGGGTCTGGATGGTCCTCTCAGTTTGTCCATCTGTTTGCGGGTGATAAGCAGTACTGAGAGTAACCTTACTTCCCATGGCTTCTTGGAAGCTCTTCCAGAAACGAGATACGAACCTTGGGTCCCTATCTGACAGGATGCTTGTTGGAACTCCGTGCAGCCTGATGATGTTGTCCATGTACAACGAAGCTAACTTGTCCAAGCCATAGTTCATTCGGACAGGTAGAAAATGCACGGATTTTGTTAACCTATCCACGATTACCCATATTCCATCGTGGCCTAGTCTTGTCTTCGGTAGGCCAACTACAAAGTCCATGGATATGTTTTCCCACTTCCATTCTGGAATTTCTAGTGGTTGTAACAATCCTCCAGGTCTTTGATGTTCGGCCTTGACTTGTTGGCATACATGGTATCTTGCAACAAAATCAGCAACATTTCTTTTCATCTCATTCCACCAAAAGTGTTCTTTCAAATCTCTGTATATCTTTGTACTTCCCGGGTGGATTGAGAATTTGGACTTATGTGCTTCAGACATCACTTCCTGACGGAGGTTATCGATTTCGGGTACACATAGTCGTCCGTTCATCCAAAGGATCCCATCTTGGTCCGTTCGAAAATCAGGAGATTCCCTTTCCTTGATCTGTTCCTTCAGCCTCATCATGCTGGGGTCTTGATCTTGTTTTAGCTTGATCAATTCTTTAAGGCATGGTTGGGCTGAGAGCGATGAATCTGCTTTTTGCTAGCAGTTCTTGATTGATCCTTGAGTTTCCTTGAGTTTCTGCAGGTGCCATCCGATAGGGTGCCTTGGATATTGGGGCCGACCCTGGCACTAGGTTGATCTCGAACTCGATTTCTCGATCAGACACTTTTCCAGGTAAGTCATCTGGGAATACATCTGCAAATTCTCGCACTACTGGGATGTCTTCGATCTTGAGCTCGTCTCCTTCTTTTACTTCTTGAATCATCGCCAAGAAAACTTCTGCTCCGGTCTTCATGGCTGTCCATGCCTGGGTCGCAGAAAGTAGAGACTTTCGCTCCTTGCTCTTGCCATGATATACCAACTCTTCTCGATCGAGGGTTTGGAGCTTCACGCTCTTACCTCGGCAATCTACTAGTGCATGGTGCTTAGATAGCCAATCCATTTCTAAGATGGCATCGAACTCGACCATGTTGAGTTGTATCAAGTTGGCGGAGAACGAATGGTCGCTTATCGAAATCTCACAGTTTCGACGAATCTTATGGGTTTCGATGGTAGCGTTGGTATGAGTTGCTACTCTATAGGGTTCAGGTAGAACTTCAGGCTCTAACCCTAATTTCTTAGCAAATCTCCTAGATACGAACGAATTCGTAGCACCACAATCGAACAACACATAAGCAGGCAGCTTGTTGATGAAAATGGTACCTGTCACCACGTCGCTGGCGTTTTCAGCTTCTTCCTGTGTCATTGCGAACACACGAGCATTGGGCTTATCCTCCCTAGGCTTTGGCTTGCTCGGAGCCGTATTGCTCGATCCAGCTTTTGCGCCTTGGTTCTCCGGACAATCCGCAATTTGGTGGCCCAACTTTCCACACTTGAAGCATGCACCGCTCTGCTTGCGACAGTCTCCAGGATGACGTTGGCCGCAGGTGGAGCAAATGGGCAATGCCTGGTTATTCTGTGTAGGAGCTGAGCCGCGGTTGTTGAAGTTCGGCCGCTTGTTCCTAGGCCCACCTTGCGAAGTCTGGGCATTGAGGGGGCGCTTGTTTTTGTTGTCCGCTTCCCGCCTCTTTATGTCAGTCTCAGCGCGGATTGCAGCTCCCATCAAGTCTTCAAGACTCGTGGCTTGGTAAACTGCGAGGGCTGACTGGATACGGCTGTTTAGACCCTTCTTGTATCGGTAGGGACTCGTAACTTCGTCCCACGGGTTGGAGGGGGAGGAGGCGGAGCTTGGTTGTGGTTGGGACCAACCAACCCTTGAATTGAAGAGTGGTGTTACCACATCCACTTTGACTGCGTCTGGGACTTCCCGGAGTCGAAGCTGCGTCTCGATGTTCTTCATCCAGGTTTGAGAAACTTCTGGGTCGTGGCTTCCATCCAAGGGGGGGGCTTTATTCTTACGTAGGGACTCGTAATAGAACTTCGTCCCACGGGTTGGAGGGGGAGGAGGCGGAGCTTGGTTGTGGTTGGGACCAACCAACCCTTGAAGCGTTGTGGCAACCATTGTAACTATTGACATCAGGTCTTCTCTACTAAGACCAACTCCGTTGTTTGAGGGTCCTTCGCCTCCATTGTTTCTATCGTTACGTCGGTCGCCTGCCATATTCTGTCATAGAGAGTCCTTACCAAAGGTTAGTGTATTTTTCAAAAAGGCAAAAATGTGTTTTCGGAGGGTAACACTGGTCTGTCGCCAAAATCCGAAATTCTTCCTCAATATTGAAAATTTCATATTTGGTTTCCTAGCTGGATTATGTACCTGGTGAGCTCTGATACCACTAAAATGTCACGCCCCGGGACCGAGACTCATGACATCGACAATATTAAACAATTATAAAAATTGTAAAACATTAAGCCATCATAGCGTAGCTCAAACCAGTCTATTAATAATCGAAAAATGATCGTTTTTACATCTGAAACTAAAATTTAAATAACAGAAATGCGGAAGCGGATAAAATACATAAACAAAAATCTGAATCTTCACCAGCCCCAGAACTGATCTTGTTCTTCTTCTTCTACCTGCTCTTCATTCTTATCTGGGTGGAGAAGTAAGGGGTGACTGTTTGGGGAAACACTCAGCAAGTGGGGATATCATTCGAGCATACAACATATACTTATACATATACTGAATAGCAGATCTCATAACAGAGCTTAGACAGAACAGAGCATAGCATGATCAGAGCAAAGCATAGCATAACAGAGCATAGCATAGCATAACAGAGCATAGCATAGCATAACAGAGCATAGCCTGACAGATAGCACTGATGATTACTTCGTGTCTATGGTTACTGATCAGTCCCTAAGTTTTACTCCTCTAAGGGGTCGAGGCCATTAGTTACACCAAGTAACCCAAAAATCCGAAATATTCCGTAAACCCATATAACGACAGAATCGTGTCTATGGTTTACTGATCAGTCCCTAAGTTTTGCTCCTCTAAGGGGTAGAGGCCATTAGTTATACACAGTAACCCAGAAATCCGGAATATTTCGTAAACCCATATAACGACAGCAAAAATCAGTACAAGCGGAGTTTGACACGAAACCGACCAGAAATCCGGAATATTTCGTAAACCCATATAACGACAGCAAAAATCAGTACAAGCGGAGTTTGACACGAAACCGAGATTTGAACAGAAAGGTGCTCGAACAGTAGACGAAAAACTGAACTTTCGAAATGAATATATATAATATGAAACGAATATATTATTTAGCAAAAGCCCACTTACCAAAATCTGAAATTTGGTAGAGTCTGATATACGAATCTGGGGTGAAGTCTGGTAGCACGAATCCTGCTATTTGAACGAAGTCTGGGAGTAAAACGATTTCACGCATTCTTCCTAAGTCTTGCACCTGCTGGATCGTTGCTTGCACAGAACTTTGGCTAACAAACCTGCTGGAATTTTTCGCAGCACTTTGTCGTGAGAGTTTATGATTTATCTTGCTGAGTTTCGAAGCGGTGTGGAGAGTTCTGCGATTACAATCGGTATTTATAGGTGGCGAGGAGGGGGGGTCGAGCGTCCGTCATTAAAGGCTCTTAATTCCCTATCATTACGTCGACTGTTACGCGCGCATGATTTACGAGTTTTAATTGTCCATTACTTCTCTCAATTCGATGGTTACTGCGTGAAATCTGCCTTGTACGCGTGAGGAATCTTTTCGAATTTCCATGGTGAAGCTTTCGTACAAAGAATCTTGCTTTACGTCGGAAATTTTCGTGTAGAAACTGTTGGAATTCGCGAGCTAAAATCTGAATTTTCGTTGGTCAAAGCTGGGTTGACCGTCCAACAGCTGGTTTGACTTTCCTGCGTCTGGTTTGACCTTCTTGCGTCTGGTTTGACCTTCCTGCGTCTGGTTTGACTATTACCGCAGCTGGTTTTTCCTGCGTCTGGTTTAACTATTCCCGCAGCTGGTTTTTCCTGCGTCTGGTTTAACTATTCCCGCAGCTGGTTTTTCCTGCGTCTGGTTTTTTTGTTCCTTTGCAATCCAGTCGTGGTATAAAATCTTGCGACTGGATTGATCTTCTGTCTTTGCGCTACTGCTGAAATCATCGTTGCGTCTGGATCTTTGCGACTGGTACTTCAGCTTGCGACTGGATGCACTTGCAGCTGGTTGTCCAATCGTTGGTTTTTTTTTTTTTTGAAGCTGAATTTTCGGTTTTTCACAGAGACCACGCCAGAAAAATGTTTTGAAAATAAGCTCTTGCAAATACGATATACTCTTGTTCTTGCTTTTTTCGATTCCTATGATCAACTGATTAAGAAATACAAGAACGGAACCAAAGCTTGTCTATGGATTCTATATGACACTTTCCTGAGATGAACTATGCAGCATCAAATTTCTTGTCGAGGAAACAACTACATCAATCCTATAAACAGATATCTGCATCGTTATCCTTTGCTCTATACCATAGTTTACTCACTTACTCATCCTAAGAAGAATGGGTTGCTAAAGTAGAACGACGCCAGTCAGTTTACTGATGCTCGTATATTGAACTCATGTTTCCTACATGAAGTCCTAATCTGGCTTCTGGGTGAGCTCTGAAGTCCCAATTTGGTTTCCGGTTAAGCATTTATTTGTACACATTCTCCATCTGTACAAATTAATTAAACGAATGGGACGTATATATTGTATATCTGTACATTGTATCTATAACGATCACATTTTTCGGGTTGTAATTATAATGAATTGAATGTTCAAATTGAATGATACTCAAAATTTGTACTTGATCTAAAGATAACCAACCAAATACTTCTGGGTTAAACTGCGAAATTATAAAAATTTCAGATTTCAAACTTGAAAACAGCTCAGAACTTATAAACTGTACGGAATACAAACAAACATTTACAAAATGATTTCACTTGGGTTGCAGAAACTGTATACGAAATAACTTATGCAAGTTCTATATGAACAGAATTGTCTCAAAACTGAACAGAACAAAAAACTATGAATTCTGGCTAGCGCGAAACGCAAGTTCCACGATAAACACCCCCGATCTGATCCAGATTGCACCAACAGCAATCTCTAGACATGATCACCTGCACTTAGGAAAACTGGTGAGCCTAGAGGCCCAGCAAGCAACTGTGGGGATAACTAAGGCAGGCAATACCTGCATAAAAATAGATTTTACTGTAACTGAAAGCTCATAAGTTGATAGATTTGAAAGCTAAAAAAATATAAACTAGTAAACTGAAAGCTGAAAAACTGAGAAAACATAAAATTCATATGTTTAAAACATTTAAAATCTTTACTGGTATTAAAGGAAGTAACTTTGACATAAAATTTTCTCATTTTCGGTGGTTACAAACAATCCTATTCTTTGTTCTTTTGAGTTATGACTTAGAAGCTATCCGTAGGTCAGTCGCTTGTACAAGCTATCATCTGTATACAGGCTCCGGGGAATAAATCCCAAACTATATGAAGGGGTATATAGGTTAGTCCACCCATAATCCTTGTCCTTCCAGCTTGAAGGGGTATATAGTTCGTCACCCATAATCCTTATCCTTCATATGGAAGGGCACACCGGTTCTTCAGCTAGCGTCCCACCCTCCCTCTCCTGATCGTCTATTATCTTTGCTATAAATCACTTTAAAATTTGAAATATTACTTCCTTTAAATCTTTCTGTAACACTTTCTTTGAATTGCTTTTCTTGATCTGAATAAGACCGCTTAAACATACATGAATTGTTGTTTTAAAACTCTTTTGATACTCGAAAGCTACTGGGAGTTCATCGGAGTTCAATCGAAGAGGAAAACTGGAATCAGATCAAGCTGTAGAAATGAATAATGAACAACAACTTATATGTTGTTGAATCCATAGCAGCTTCCAGCTATGAGTAATCGTGATTGCACTCGTGTTGTCAAAGAAATTGGATGTGTCAGTGGCTTCAACTTAGTAGTCTATATATGTTGTTGAATCCATAGCAGCTTTCAGCTGCTAGGTACTCGGCTTCAGTAATAGATGTAGCGATTGATGTCTGCTTCTGGCAGAACCACGATATGCGCCTATCACCGAATAATGGACAAGTCTCACTTGTGATTCGCCTATATATTATATGACCCGCGTAATCTGCATCAGAGTAGCCAATCAAATTAAAATTGGGATACCAAAGACCCACTTTCTGAGTGCCTTTTAAATATTTTAAAATTCACTTTATAGCAATAAAATGTGATTGTTTCGGATCGGCTTGGAATCTAGCGCACATACATATATCAAACATGGTATTTCGTCTGTTAGTAGTTAAGTACAATAGCGATCCAATTAATCCTCGATACATTGTTACCTCAATGGCAGTACCAGCTTCATCTTTATCGAGCTTGATGGATGCACTCATTGGAGTAGCTGTGGTGGAACATTTGTCCATTCCAAACTTTTTAGAAGTTCCTTCGTATACTTGGCTTGATTGATGAATGTACCATTCTTAAGCTATTTGACTTGTAAGCGCAAGAAAATGTTAACTCGCCCATAAAGTTCAACTCAAACTTATCATGTATCAGTTTGGAAAACTTTGTGCATAGATTAGGATTAGTCGAGCCAAAATGATATCATTAACATAAATTTGGACGAGCAAAATGTGATCAGCTGGTCTAGGAACTAGCTGCCATACTCTATTCTTTTAAAATTGACTAAGCTCTTCTTGCAAAGATTCTATCCAGCTTGAATTAGCTAAGGCCTCATATACTTTTTAGGTTGTATATGAGAAATGAAAGCAGAGTTAAGGTATTCATTTATCATCTGTCCTCGCGTCCGAAGTGGTGCATTTTACCGATAACTAGTTCGGGTGGATGATTTCTATTCCATCGGAAACTAGGTCCGAGGGAATCTTATTAGATCTGTTCCGGTTCCCCTTGCGTAGCTGCCAAATCCTCATCTAAATTCCTTACCTGATCAGCTAGGATTATATCTTCGGGATCAACATGAATATTAGCTGTTGGATCAGTTGGCACTGCTTCTGCTGGATTTGTCTCTTTTTTTGCAGTTTGGACTTCTTCTGCTAGATTATCTTGAACCTCAACTGGTCTCCTGACCTGTAACTCATCATCACTTGACTCAAAAGATTAGTAGCGTCTAATCTGTGGCTTAAGTTATTAATAAATGCAGTTGAAGATGAGTTAAAACTATTTTCATGAAACACAACATGGATAGTTTCTTCTACTGTCACCGTTCATTTGTCAAATGCCATATACGCTCTACAAACAACAGAGTATCTAAGGAAAATGCCTATGTCAGCACGTGCATCAAATGCACTTAAATGCAATTTTCCATTGTTGTGAATATAAAATCTACAACAAAAGATTTTAACATATGAAATATCAGGTTATATGCCATTCCAGATCTCTTGGGCGTCTTCCATAGATTCATCAATCATCGATCTGTTTTTGGGTGTAACATGCTGTGTTCACAGCTTCTGCCCAAAACTTTTAAGAAGTCCCAGAATCAGCAAGCATATATAATATGATTTCTTCCCTCAGCAAGTCCATTTTGCTGAGGTAACCTGGCCGCACACAACTCATGCCTGATTCCGTTATTTTCAAGATAGGAGGATAAATTTTGATTTAAAAATTCAGTACCACGATCACTCATCATCTGATTGATAGAGCAAGATTTCTCATTTTGAAGTCGTTACAAAATTTTTATCAGCTGGTCCACAGTCCGATCTTTTGACTTTAAAATTATTATCCAGGTGAATCTAGATAATCATCGATTATGACTAAGCTGTACTTCGTTCCCCATAAGCTATTTGTAGGTATTGGACCAAAAAGATTCATATGTAATAATTCCAAGCTCCATGAAGAAGAATTACTACTTTTGTTTTTAAAAGTAGATCGAACCTGCTTTACGAGTTGACAAGGTGAGCAAATTTTATCTATTGAAAAGCCCATTTCGGGCAAACCGATGATCATATCATGTTTACGTAGACTAACAATTGTTTTAAAATTGACATGATTTAATCGTTTATGCCACAATCATGATTTGGAATCGTCAGGTATTAAGCATGTTGGTTCATCTGATCTAACCAATTCACTTTAAGTGTTTTCGGACCTACGTCCTGTTAAAAATGTCAGACCATCTGGGATCTGAACCATGCAAGTCAGCTGACTGATACTGATTAGATAGTAACAAAAATTTTCAACTAAAAGTAACTTTTTAATAATAATGTTACCTTGGACAATCTTACATCTGCCCACAGTTTCACCTTTTGAATTGTCATTGAAGGTGATCGTTGGTCCTCCAATTTGTTTGACATCGGTTAGCAGCTTATTGTTTCCAATCATATGTCTTGAGCATCCGCGGTCTAGAAAGCCATGTAAAGTACTTCAACAACTTACACTTACTAACCTGCAAATAGAAAAGAATTATTTGGTTGGTACCCAATGTTATCTGTGTCCAGATCGAATTAGCCCTTTCGAGACCACACTCAAATTACATTTACAGTTTTTTCTGCGAGCTCATCTACGAAAGTTCGTGCCTAATTAGTGCGCGATCTGTTTATGATTTTGACCGCTTGTAACATTTCTGTGTATGAATCTTCTTTGTTTTCGGTGGTCTAGGCTTTTTCGAGCCATGCCCGTGCTCGATCAAATCATATGGACATGAATCCATTTGAACTTGTATATTTTCCTTTGTCCATTCTGTTATGTAACCAGCTCGGTTTGGAGCTCTTCGGTTTAACATATCTAATGTCGGGTCGGGCCCAACTCGACTCGTGACCAGCCCGGCCCGACCGACCAACTCGTGGAAGACCGTCTAACTATGACGCCAAAGTTTAGTTTTGATTTGGTAATTTTTTGTACATTTTGTGATTTTTATTTGTGATATAGTTTGTAAATATCGAATTATTGCTTTGGAAATACCAAGATTTCCCCTTTTCCAGTTTTTGCCGCCACCACCGGCATCTTTCGCCGCCGCTGCGTCGCCGACAACCCTTTTCGCCATCTTCCACTTTTCCTTCATGCTATGGACGAACAACTTATGGTCAGTATTTTAACTGACTTGAAGCTTACAAATATCGGATTCTTATTTTATGGGTGCTTGCTTGCTCTCTACAAATACGCCATTCAGTTTAAGATTTGGAATACTTAATAAGTTGGGTTTGTGTAGTAGGTGGATAGCTGCTGAAAACAGCTGCTTTTGCTATACGTTCAGTAGTGTTCCTTTAGTTTCATTGTTGGAAGACTCTGATTATTCCAGTTCAAATTCTGAAAGCAATTCGGAAAGTGAATGTAATATTACGAAACAAAATATTGGTAATCGTAAAAGAATTAGGTTTTTTTCTGCTGTTGCTAGAGTAGCCAAGTCTCTAAACTGGTCCGTTACCAGAAAAATACGGTTTACAGGAGCTGTGGAGAAGTATGGCTTTAACAATTCGATTCTGGGTTTTAAGATTATTGTACACATATATTCTTGCGCTGGAATGGAGCTGGAAGTGTGTGCCTTGCTGAGGGATATTATCTCTTATTATCGAGAAGCTAGGCTCGATTTGTTTGGTATGTTCAACACTGTATTTGATTGTCCACATGAAGTACAAGGATCAATTGTCCTGGCAGATGCGCTTATCAAGGTTTTTGCTTCAAGTATCATGCTTGAAAATGCAGTTGATGCTTTCATGCAGGCGAAGAAAATTGGGATTCTACCAGGCATTCGTGCGAGTAATTTTTTGCTTAAATGTTTGGTGGAATCCAATGAGAAGGAATTGATTGTGAATTTATTCGAAGAAATGAAAAACCATGGACCAGCGCCCAGTCTTTACACCTATACAATTATGATGAACTTTTACTGCAATAGGCATTGTCAAGATAGAGTGTGTATGGAGCGAGCAACCGATATTCTGGAAGAAATGGAGGCTGCTGGTATTAACCCTTCTATTGTGACATATAGTACATATATTCTTGGACTTTGTAGAGTTGGACTTATCGAGGTTGCTTTGGACTTTATACATGAGTTACAGAGGAATGGTCAGCCACTCAACTGTTATTGTTACAATAGCGTTATTAGTGCTTTTGTCAATAGAGGAGAACCATATAAAGCTTTGCAGGTTGTTGACGAAATGAAGAGTTGTCGGATTGCGCCAGATGTATATAGTTATAGTATTTTGATCGATGGATTTTGCCAATGTGGAGATGTTGAGAAAGGTCTTACCTTGTTAGAAGAGATGGAAAAGTGTAATACCAAACCATCCCTTGTTACGTATAGCTCGCTTTTAAAAGGTTTCTGTAAGAGAGGATTAATGGATGTATCATTTGATTTATTTAGAAAGGTTGGGAATTCTGGATACAAATATGATCAGCATGCTTATAATATCTTAATTACTGGATTTTGTACTCAAGGAGACATGGAATCTGCGCATGGACTTTTACAGGAGATGATAAAAAATAATCTCTCTCTTAATGCTGTGAGTTATGAGAGTTTGATCCTAGGATTCTGTAAAATTGGTTCCTTTGAGAAAGCCTTCAAGTGTTTTGAGTTTTTGGTAAAAGCTGGTATTTTCCCCAATACTTTTATTTGCAACCATGTAATAGATGGATACTGCAATGAAGGACTGATGGAGGTTGCCTTAAAACTGACCGATGAAATGAAAAAACATGGAACGATCCCGAACACGATAACATATAGCATGATCATCAACATGTTGTGCAAAGATTGTAAGACAGAGAAGGCTTTAGAGCTTATTCCTGTGATGCTCAAATGTAATACGTTCCCCAGTATTGTAACTTATAGCATGCTCATCGATGGTTTTGCCAAACAAGACAATCTGAGGAAGGCTGTTATGTTGTATTCAAGTATGTTGAAGGGTGGGGTTACTCCTGATCGTGTCACATTTACAATTTTCATTAATGCCTTGTCCACCATGGGAAGGTTGAAAGAGGCGTACAATTTATTCAAGGAAATGATCTTAAAGGGTTTAAAACCCGATAAAATCTCTTACACCTCAATGATAGCTGGATTTTGCAGGAGCGAAGATATGAGAGTTGCATGGGAGTTGTTTCAAGAGATGGTACAGAGTGACATTTTACCTTCTGTTGTTACATATACATGCCTAATTGATGGATTTTTCAAGGTAAATCGCATTGATATGGTTATTATGTTGGTGGAAGAAATGAGTTATAAAGAAATATACCCTGATCCTGTTACGTACTCTGTTTTGATTCGTGGATACCAACAACTTGGATTCGTGGACAGAGCACAGCATTCATACGACGAAGCGCGAAGGAGGGGAGTAGTTCTTGATAAGTTTACCTCCAAAAACATGAGGAAAATCCCTGCATTTGGTTGTCAGATGGGTTGAAAAATTGAATGTCTCCCTGTACTTTCAAACAAATGTTTGTGGGGAAGTCACTTCAGAAGAACAGGTATCTCTTCTCATTTCCATAGGTGAGCACAAGGACATAGGCACCAAATACCCTGTCCTCTACCTCGATTTTCGCAAGGTATGTCAGTTGTTGGTTCGTTTCGTCATGGTTTACCCCTTCTGTCCTTCTTTTGGTTGCCTTTCTAGCTAGGCTAGAACCAGGATTATTGACTGGAAGTTGCATCTGTTTTTGTTTGTGATGCTTCAAGTTTTAGCATTAATTCTGTAATGAGGACTGGTAAAGTAGCACTTGCAAATACAATCTAGGGACATTTTTTCATCAGTAATGCACTTGAAGAGGCTGATAGTGAATTAAGATCAAATTATAACCTTATTTAGCTCATGCTGTTCAATATCCTGAAACCTGCAGGGTCAAATGATGTTGTCTGGGACGATTTTTATCCGAAGAATGGGTTTGACGCCGCAGTTTTCGGAAGGTGTCAAGAATTTAACTTTTGATGACTATTTCGACATTGTGGAGCTTATGCATTTGCGATTGATTTGTTTCCTAAGAGAAGTTTCAACTCTACAATGACTTATGGAAAATAACAACATTTGAAACATTTTGAAAACACAAGTTCGAGAAAAAATAATACAAATTAGTCACTCCAATCTATCTTTAGAAGAATAAGTAAAACGTAATTGCAAGGACCTCTTCTTAACTGTTTCTAAATGAATAAAGAAGAATAAAACAGAAGCTAAGATCACGCATTAAATAGTCGGCTAGGATTTTCAGGCTTGTTTAGCCTTTTCTACTAAGAACGAACGTTATGCTGCAGTTCATAATCTAGCTTGATAAAGACATACTTTGTCTCGGTTTGTTTTTCTTCTTTCAATTCTTTTGTTTGTTTTCGTTTGATGCAGTCATGTGTGTTAACTTCTTACATTTTAGACGGTCTTTCCGGATGCATGGTGGATTGGAACAGAAGATGAGAATCCTGAAGAATAACAACTTTAGTTTCTGAATGAAGCTTGCATTTAATAAGGAAAAAAAGTTCCGGTTGAGTTTTCAAGTAATATCTGTGTGATATCTCCAACATTAATTCTGGTGTCTTGGGCCTAAGGAAAAACATGCGGAGTAAGCCATGAAATTGGTACCGTACATGATGGCAAACTTGTGTGTGGAAAATATGCCATGAAATTCTTGGAACCAGAGTCTCCAGAAGTTTAATCTTGAAGATGGTACGATAAAAAGTCAAGTGATGTAAAAAGGTTGGTGGAAGGGACGAGAAATGCTGGGAAAACGTTCAAGTGTTACCTTTCCTTTGGTTTACATGAATTACTTCCCTTAACTTTAGATGACATCCTTTTGTTTTGAATCTTGCATCGGGTGCGTTCTCTATTATCAATATTTTCATTCTGTACTCAACATTGCCCTTACAGACAATCTAGGACTGTGCTTTGTCTATAAATATAAGTTTGGATAATTATTTTATAAAAATAATTTATAACTAAAAATAATATTAAAATAATATTTGAACAACTAATCTAATATAAAAATTTAAGTTGAAGGCAAGGGGAGGTTTTTGAGGGAGGGGATTTAGTTTAAACAAACTCTTTGTTTATAAACACATTGTAGAATTACGAAAAACGGTTTTAAAAAGTTTGTCCAAACGTGGTCTAAGTCTGTATTAGTTTAAGTAAATTCTTCGTGGAAGAAGGGTATATCTTGATCTGTAATCTCTTTCTTCATTAGAAAAACACAAAATAGTTTATTCAAGTTACTTTCGGGGATATCCATCTTAGCTTAGAAAGAAACCGACTCTCTTCAATTTTGTTTGTAGAGTTCCCGATTCTGTCCAAGTGGTAGTATTTGTTACTTTCTCAACCTTTCCTTTTATCTCGTATCGTCTTTTTCTTAATTTGATATCAACTTTATTTCGAAAACTAAATGCGTAATTTTGTGAAAGACCTTAGCAGAACAGCAAAGTTTGATTCAGTTGTACGGCTGACAAAAAATGAACTTTACATTATAGAAAGGGAAAAAGCAGAAACACAGAGGACGTAGTGTTCGTCAAGTAATCAACGTTTAGATTAATACTACTGCTTCACGAACCGGAGTCAACCGAAGATGTGTGTAGCTCCCTAATGACTTTCGGTGACAGAACCAAATTCTACCGTAGAGGTATCACTGCCTTTCTTTCAGCTGCTCCAACCCAATAAGCATTAAGTTAGTCATATTCAAGAAAGTGTTGTCCAAGAAAAGTAAAAAAAATATGCAGAATCCTTACCCTTGCGTAATGGACGATGAAGTAGATGAACTTGGGGAAATTTAGGAAAAAGGGAGCGATAGACATATTAATTCGATAGAAGGGAGCGAGAGTTCTTTTACGTTTTTACCCTTGCACCCAATCACGTTTTAGTTGTTAAATTATCTAATAATCACCGATTACATTTTTAAAAACCCAATTAGCAACTTAAAAACATCAACAAATTTAAAAAGTAAAAAAATGACCAAACGCTACACGACTTTTAAAAAACGTAAGACCTCCTCCCTACCATCTCGACGAAACAAACATAGCACAGCGCGCGTATTCTTCTTCGACGCACGAACGGCTCTTCAGTTTTCTTTCCCTTCACCCGACGAAACCTACCAAAAACAAAAAACCTCATCGCCGATTGTCATTGTTTGAGTTGCGAAATGGTGAAACGCAAAGCAATCGAAGCAGTGGAGATGGAACTACAAGAACGAACTTTCGGCAATAACCGCGTGGTACGTACCCTCCTCGGCACTTAACCTGAATGATTTCGGCAATAAACGCAAAGTTTATGTTATTGTTATTGCTTTCTACATTTCATGTTTCGAGTTTTGTTATTAAATGATTTGAGTGTTTGGGTCGCGATTAGTGACTGTCCAGTATGTGCATGTTGGTGGTGAATCTGTGAACGAAAATGGGTCGCGAATTGTGAGGATTGAGAAATTAGATTAGTGATTAATCGTTTTGATTTGGGGATTAATCACGTACTTTTTTTGAGGAATTGTGTAAAGATTGTGGTTCCTGCCGATTTCCTCAGCAGCAGCACTAGTTAAGAATGAGAAATATCGATTTTTGGGTAAAGTCAACGCTGGTCAACGGTACTGTAGCTCCTGCTGATGGGTTTTGAATCAGCAGAGATGACGTCAGCGTGACGCATGAAGATCTGCTGGTTTTGGTTTGAATTGAAGCACCCCATCGCAGTCCACCCCCTCAGACTCCACCCCATCGCAGTCCACCCCCTCAGACTCCACCCCATCAGACTCCACCCCATCGCAGTCCACCCCTCAGACTCCACCCCATCAAACTCCACACCATGCCAGTCCATCCCGTCTTCAAAAGCTTGAAGAGCGTATGACTGTACTAGAGGCTCAAATGGCCATGATGATGCAGGAGCAAGCAAATGTGATGGATATACTGAAAAGCCTGCAGTCAGACATGTTGAGCTTCAAGAGAGCACATAGCCCAGTCATTACCACTGGTGGTAAGTTTTTATTTGTGATCTTATAATGTTGAAAGTGCAATGTTATGTTATTAAAATTCATCTTTGTTTTTTGGCAGGTGAGACGGCAGAAGGGGCGCAGACATGGACTGGGTCGCCAGAGGTGGCAGGGTGGACCAAGGAGGCGCGGATGTCTCAGTTGACACCAGTGCAGGAGGAGGAGAGTGGATCGAGAGAGTCGACACCTGAAGCTGGTAAGTCGTGTTTGTTATGTACATTTGACATCTAATGTCTTATAACACGTATATCTATAAATGTGTGATAACAGAGGG
>KV007466.1:6928-32558 GCA_001598015.1 Dorcoceras hygrometricum
ATACTGTACGCTAACCACGACCAACTGGTTCTTGCAGGCACTATCAGTGATACCTAGGGGATCATGGGGCGATGTTGCTAGATGCTTTACCATGATCCGTTGGGCAAGTCCGGAATTGTGATTCCGGAGCCACAATGGTTGTGGGCCCACGGCTAGCTGTATCCCTGAACCATTTAGGGTCACACAAGTACTGGATTCGAGATTCCCGCACGGATACTCAGCTCAATGTGTTGAGCACGAGAAGAGGATTTTGGGGAGTGCGACTTCCCAAAAGTCAACAGGGGTCAAAACGGGGTTTCCCGCTGTTGAGGGGCAAAACGGTCATTTTGCACTGGGGTTCTGAAAAATGGTTTTTCAGATCATATTATTCAGTTTTGGAAACTGAATCGATCGGTCTGATCTGATCGGCGATCGGAGTTACGATGAAGTCTCGGTGGTGGAGATGAACTGAATGTTAATCGTTGGACCCGGGCCCGTTGGGCCGGTCCAAGTCCAACACTTAAGCTTATTTAATTAAGCCTAAACCAAGACTTCAAAAACATAACAACAAAACCCTAACCCTAAGCACCAAAAGGCGCCGCCCCTCCTCTCCTCTCTCAAGCCGCCGCCGCCGCCGCCGCCTCCATGCGCCGCCGCCGCTGCCGCACGTCTTCGCCGGAAAATTGTTTCCGGCCAATTCAACGAGGAGAATCCGTTCATGCTGATCTCGTCAGTTCTTCTAGTGCAGGCTGACGAAGGAGTCTCGTTTCTGGTCGTGGACCGGATTGGCGATATCTACCGCAATCTACCGAGAAGAGCCGACGTTATTGTAACTACGGTTGGAGCCAGACACAAGTGCCAGCAAGGTAGTGGTTTTGAACCCTCTATGAATTACGATAATTGTTATTGAATTTTTCGTATTGATCGTCTCCCGGCTGTTTATTTTCTGTTCTTCCGCTGCCTCGCCGGGGGGCGGATCCGGATCCCCAACATGCCCAACTAACCAACTTGTGGCGTGTGGGTTCTATGGACTCTTGTGTATAACGATCTTTATTTATGAAATACGTATTTCTTTCATGGCATTCTTTATTTTCATTATGTTATAATGTTAACAATTGTGTTGGATAAAGACCTAGAATGCACCATAGTGTATGTTAGATGTGATAGTGGATATGATGGCTATCATGAAACACATCTAATAGTCACTGTGTATTCTGAACATGTTCCTAGTCGATTGGGACGTCAAAATGAGGATAAGTCCGCCCGAGCTTGAGACTAGCATCTGCGATGTGAAGTACCATGTTTCATTGGTAGGGAACATTGTGATGTTCTGAGCATGAAGATGGATAGTGACCTGGTGATCTATCGAACTACCCTCGTTCGGACTTTCCAAGTGGTTACCATTTGTCGAGTGGATAAGTCTGAGGTCTTGGTTGTACTGATTATTCCTCACTACTCGAAACGTCATTGAGACTCTACATGATAGGAACCTCACTTTTACCCGTTTACCGACTCATTTGGGGTCATTAGGTGGCGGGATTGGGTGAGGTCCCGATGCATGTAGGAGTCGATGCTTCGTTGTCGAGGATTCATCGCTCGCTTTTGTGCGTGGATATCCTATGCTATCTGAGGAGATAATAGTGTGATAAATCTCTGACCAGAGTACTGGATGTGTTTTAGGTAAATGGGTTTGCCTAGTAACACTCGCGATGTCACTATTTGATCTCCAAGATGTATGCCTAGCTATTGGATCTCTAGCGACTCTCGATTTACCAATGGTCGTTGATCTGATCGGGATATATGTGTTGAAAGGACCGTACTGTACGCTAACCACAACCAACTGGTTCTTGCAGGCACTATCAGTGATACCTAGGGGATCATGGGGCGATGTTTCTAGGCGCTTTACCATGATCCGATGGGCAAGTCCGAAATTGTGATTTCGGAGTCGCAATGGTTGTGAGCCCACGGCTAGCTATATCCCTGAACCATTGAGGGTCACACAAGTACTGGATTCACGATATCCACACAGAAACTGAGCTCAATGTGTTGAGCATAGGAGGAGGAATTTAGGGAGTGCGACTTCCTAAAAGTCAACAGGGGTCAAATTGCGATTTCCCATAGTTGAGGGGCTAAACTACAATTTTGGACTAGGTGGTCTGAAAAATTTTTTTCACATCATAATACTCAGTTTTGGAAACTGTGTAGATCGGTCTGATCAGATCGTCGATCGAAGTTATGACGAAGTCATGGTGATAGGGATGAACCGAATGTTCATACGTTGGACTTGGCCCGCCCCAGGTCCAATGGGCCGGTTCAAGCCCATCACACCTATACTTATTCTTGAGTCTAGGGTTGATGTATAAAATTACAACACAACTCAACTCACAAAAACCCTAGCCTCCAAGTTGGCCGCCGCCCCTCCCTCTCCACAACACCTCACGGCCGCCGCCCTTGCGCCGCCGCGCCGGGCCGCCCGCCGCCGCTAGCCGTGATCGGACTTTTTCCGATCACCTTGTTGAGGAGATTCCGTTCGTGTCAAATTCGTCAGCTCTTCTAGTGTAGACTGACGAAGGAGTCCTGATTCCAGTCGTGGACCTGATTAAGGAGATCTACCGCCGCCTACCTTGAAGTGCCGGATTCCTTGTGAATCTGGTCGGAGCCAGGTGCCTAGACGCCAGCAAGGTAACAATTCAAACACCCTATGGATGTTTTCTTGTTGTTAATATTATGTATTGAACGATTCCCGATGAAAAATTTTAAAACTTCCGT
This sequence comes from Dorcoceras hygrometricum, assembly GCA_001598015.1. NCBI lineage: Eukaryota > Viridiplantae > Streptophyta > Magnoliopsida > Lamiales > Gesneriaceae > Dorcoceras > Dorcoceras hygrometricum. The sequence goes on from KV007466.1 coordinate 9,677, forward strand.
GCGCCCCGGGAAACAGGATCCGTATCCGCCACTGCGCCAACACTCTATGGAAGAGTCCAAGAGAGGACACCTACCTATGTGCCACGGGGTCACTCTATCTAAGTCTATGTGTTCGAAGACTGATGAGGAGATAGATAGTATGACACATGTGCCATATGCCTCGACAATAGGTAGTATTATGTATGGTATGATCTCGACTAGACCGGATGTCGCATATGCTCTTAGTGTTACGAGCTGCTACCAAGAAAACCCCGGCCAAATGCATTGGAAGGCCGTGAAAGATATTCTTAAGTACTTGCGAATGACTAAGAATATGTTCATGGTATATGGGGGTGGTGAACTGAAATTGGAAGCCTACACTGACTCTAGCTTCCAATGCGATGTGGACGATTCGAAGTCAACCTCTGAATTTGTATTCATGCTCAATGATGGTGTTGTCTCTTGGAAGATTTCCAAGCAAGACACCATCGCGGATTCAACCACTGAGGCTGAGTACATCGCAGCATCAGCTGCTGCTAAAGAAGCGGTTTGGATGAGGAATTTCGTCCAAGAGTTGGGCGTAATTCCTGAAGGAGTTGGTCCAATCCCGATGTACTATGACAACACGGGTGTCGTTGCGCAAGCAAAGGAACCTAGGCCTCACCAAAGATCCAAACACATACCGAGGAAATACCACATAATCCGAGATATTGTGGCTAGAGGTAACATATCAGTCAAGAGAGTCGCCTCTGCAGAAAACATTGCTGATCCACTTACGAAGCCCTTGCCAGGACCATTGTTTGTAAAACATCGTGAAGCAATGGGACTACGTCTGATGAGTAGTTGGCTTTAGGGCAAGTGGGAGATTGTTAGAGTAGGTGCCCAACTAGCCAACTTGTGGCCTGTGAGTTCTTGTAGACTCTATATAAAACGATCTTTATTTATGAAATTCGCATTCTTTTATGGCATTCTTTATCTTCATTATTATGATTACAATTGTTGGATAAAGACCTTGAATGCACTATAGTGTATGTTAGATACCTCTGAATTTGTATTCATGCTCAATGATGGTGTTGTCTCTTGGAAGATTTCCAAGCAAGACACCATCGCGGATTCAACCACTGAGGCTGAGTACATCGCAGCATCAGCTGCTGCTAAAGAAGCGGTTTGGATGAGGAATTTCGTCCAAGAGTTGGGCGTAATTCCTGAAGGAGTTGGTCCAATCCCGATGTACTATGACAACACGGGTGTCGTTGCGCAAGCAAAGGAACCTAGGCCTCACCAAAGATCCAAACACATACCGAGGAAATACCACATAATCCGAGATATTGTGGCTAGAGGTAACATATCAGTCAAGAGAGTCGCCTCTGCAGAAAACATTGCTGATCCACTTACGAAGCCCTTGCCAGGACCATTGTTTGTAAAACATCGTGAAGCAATGGGACTACGTCTGATGAGTAGTTGGCTTTAGGGCAAGTGGGAGATTGTTAGAGTAGGTGCCCAACTAGCCAACTTGTGGCCTGTGAGTTCTTGTAGACTCTATATAAAACGATCTTTATTTATGAAATTCGCATTCTTTTATGGCATTCTTTATCTTCATTATTATGATTACAATTGTTGGATAAAGACCTTGAATGCACTATAGTGTATGTTAGATGTGATATTGGATTTGATGGCTATCATTAACACATCTAATAGTCACTGTGTATTCTAAACATGTTCCTAGTGATTGGGCCGTCAAAATGAGGATAAGGGCAGCCCGAGCTTGAGACTAGCATCTGCGATGCGAAGTACCACGTTTCATTGGTAGGGAACATAGTGATGTTCTAAGCATGCAGATGGATAGTGACCTGGTGATCTATCGAACAACCCTCGTTCGGACTTTCCAAGTACTTACCATTTGTCGAGTGGATTAAGTCCGAGGTCTTGGTTGTACAGATTAGTCCTTCTTACTCAAAACTTCATTGAGACTCTACATGATAGGTGCCTCACTTTGACCCGTTTACCGACTCAGTAGGGGTCATCAGGTGGCGGGATTGGGTGAGGTCCCGATGCATGTAGGAGTCGATTCTTTGTTATCGGGGATTCACCGCTCGCCCTTATGTGTGGATATCCTATGCTATCTGAGGAGATAATAGTGTGACAAATCTCTGGTCAGAGTACTAGATGTGTTTTAGATAAATTGTTTTACCTAGTAACACATGCGATGTCACCATTTGATCTCGAAGATGTATGCATGATTGTTGGATCTCTAGAGACTCTCGATTTACCAATGGTCGTTGATCTGATCGGGATATTTGAGTTGAAAGGACCGTACTGTACGCTAACCATGATCGACTGGCTCTTGCAGACACTATCAGTGATAACTAGGGGATCATGGGGCGATGTTGCTAGACACTTTACCATGATTCGATGGGTAAGTCCGAAAATATGTTTTCGTAGTCACAAAGGTTGTGAGCCCACGGCTAGTTGTATCCCTGAACCATTGAGGGTCACATAAGTACTGGTTTCCCAATTTCCGTATGGATATGGTACTCAAAGTGTTGAGTATAGTAGGAGGAAGGTTGGGAGTATGACTTCCTAAAAGTAGCTAAGGGAATAGGACTTCCATATTTAGCTAATGAGAGTAAACCTGTCATATATAGATATAGTGGTCCGAAAATTTGATTTTTGCATCATAATGATCAGTTTTGTAAACTGAGCACACCGGTGATATCTGATCATCGATCGGGATTATGATGAGACCAAAATCAAGGGAGTCGAAACGAATGTTCACAGTTCGACTTGAACAGAATGTTCACTGTTTGAGTTGAACCGAATGTTCACTGTTTTGTTCAAATCAAACTCTATCCCTCAATCTATAAATATGACAATGAGGAGACACTTTCAAAAGTGAGAAAGAAAAACACCAAAAGCTATTCAGCAAACTCCTCCCCTCTCCCTTCTTCCCTCGCCGCCGCCGCCGCCCGCCGTCGCCATCGGAATTTGTTCCGACCATCTCGGCGAGGAGATTCCGTCCATGAAATTTTCGTCGGTTTTCTAGTGCAAACTGGCGAAGAAGTCGAGATTCTGGTCGTGGATCGGATTAGACGTCAATTCATCCATTCAACCGTTGAAGTGCCGATTCCCACGTGCAATTGGTAAAAGCCAGGCGCCTAGACGCCATCAAGGTACCTTCTGAACATTCTATGAATGTTTTGATTATTGTATAGGTGTATTGACCGTTTCCGGGCTCCAATTTTTAAATTACTCTATTGCACCTCAGGAGTGGGATCCGGATCCACCATTACGCCAACAGTTGTTAGATGAGGTCTCGGCCTATGCTAGATTCACCTCTATGCGCGAGCAGTGTCATTACGGGCGTCGGTTTGGTCACGTGTTGAATCGCTTTTGAGTCTTGTTTGTTCCATTGGCTAGTAGGGTGCGTTAGGGTGACATTGGTTGAAACAGAGAGTGATTTGGTTAGGAAATAAATTTTTAATGATTTTTACCGTTTTATCACTCGAAGTGAGCTTCGTCTGGAATTTTTTGTGAAAATTGAGATTTCGAGCCTTAGGGGCTGCCAAAATTTGTGGATGACTTTATTTGATATTTAAGTATATTTTTAAGATATTTTACATCATTTTTAGATTTTATTTTATTTATGAGATGTTTGGCAATTTTCATGACAAATTAATGTCTAGAAAATGATTTTTAGCATGTGTGATTTTCAAACTATCATTGCTAGAATTTTATGAGGAATTTTATGAGTAGAAAGTTTATGAAGTTAAGAAGGAAATTATTCTTGAGGATTTGAGATTTATTTTGAGGTTAGAATGAGAAGAAAAGAAAATGTTTGAAATGTGACTTGATTGTGGTTTTACTATTACGAGATATGGGGTCGAGAGACGTCTCGGGATCCATTTAAAACTATGAGGTTTGGGAGCCATACCAACATTACGGGTATGAGAGTCTAGAGACATTCCGAGGAGACATACCAAAATTTGACGTGTATGGAAACTAGATAAGTACTGGGGATCCATACCAAACTAGTACCATGGTATTTAATAGCTTGATCAAGTGAACTATGAGATGAGGGACCACAGTCAGGAAACTGAATTCACAGAAAAGACTTTATACTTATGAGCTGAATTTTACTGCATGGGTTTTAAGTAAAAGGTTTGAGCTGCTTTTCCTTACGAATTTAAGATCCGAAAATTATTTTGAGTAGTAATATTTTAATTGCATGTGCGTGTATTATTTAGTATTCGTTACTCCTAAGTTTTTTACTTGTTGAGTATTTAGACTCACTATGCTTGATTGGTGCAGATGAGGCTTAGATCGAGGGGCAGGACTCTTGAACGACCGGCAGTCCAGCGAGGCACCCGACCCAGCGACCTCGCCTTCTCCGCAAATAATTTTTGAAGGATTATTTTTTTATTCCTGAGTTTGAAATACATTACTTGGTGAAGAGATTTTTTTTAGTTATGTTTTTTTTGAGACTGAGTTGGTATTAGAGCCGACCTCTCTTAGTACGGTGTGGTTCGGGGACGAACCAAGCGGAAGCTGGTGGGCATGTGACGCTCAGGGCTCAAAGAGGGCGGGGAGTGATCGTCGATTCTTTATTTCTTTGTGTCTGAATGTTTGACTTGTCAGCAGGTCAAAGCTGAGCATCAGAGACCAGCTGGGTTGTTGAAGCCACTCCCTATCCCTGAGTGGAGGGGCACACCGGCCCGTCGACCGTTATCCACACTCCCGTAAATTATGACCGTCTGTCTTATCTTTGCCACATAGCATGAAACTTTGAAATTTACTTCCTTTAAAACTGTAACTATGGTAGGGAAACTTCAGCCCAGCTACTTCATTTCCCTACCCCTTTTTCCCATAAAATAGTGATCCATAGATCGCACGCAAGCGTTTCGTACTGTGACAAAGAAAGCTCTGTTTTACCATTTAAAAGATTTTTACTGGCTGCTATGGTGATTTTTGAAGTTATCACAAAGGGGAAAAACAGCTCACAAATGCGAAAATAGCTCTGGGTGAAGGAAATCAGCTCATGAGCTTAGAAACAGCTCAGAGAAAGAGGTAACAGTTTTCGAGCGTGAAAACAACTCAGGGAAGAAGTAACAGCTTACGAGCGTAGAAACAGCTCGAGGAAAAAGATAACAGTTTACGAACATGAAATCAGCTCAGGGGATAAGATAACAACTTAGGGACGTAAAACAACCTTGGAGAAAAAGGTAAAGGCTTACGAGCTTAAACCAGCTTGCGGAAAGAGGTAACAACTTAGGAGGATGACACCATCTCAGGAGAGAACAACTTCTCACGAGCGTAGGACCAGCTCGGAGAGGAAAACAACCATCTCAGAGGAATTCGAACAGATTCCCTAAGATTATCGATCAGAGCAGAGTTCTAATGAGACCATCTTTGCCCATCCGCTCAGAACCTCATCCTTAACCACGCAGCACGAGCACTGGAACCAGCTTGGAGAAGTTCAAACTAGATAGCTAAGCTTATCAAACCAGAACAACGATCTAACCAGACCGACTTCGCATATCTGCTCAGAACCATATCCTAACATCCAACACAAATCCACTTTCTGGAACCAAATAGAAAACACTACTTGAAGGTACCGTCGTACAAACCAGTCATTTTGAAAAAGACGATATCTCACTGTCGCATAGCTTTACTGTCAAACACTTGAAAACATTTTCGAAACCTCTTAACACATGCGAAACCTTTTACACATGCTCAAAACTCTGAATAGATGCAACAGAAAGCAAACATCATGCAGAACGACAGATCAATACTACGATTTCACATATGCAGTAAGAAACAGAGTATACTTGCCTGTGCTGGTCGACGGGTTGCAAAGAACAGCTTCGACTTTGAATTATTCCACAATCACGATCAAGAGTAAACTTTGGTGAAGTATTTTGATTGGTTTGTGGTATGGGTAACACTGTAACCGCTATACAAAGATAGCAGCTGGGTATAACAAGCGTTGCTCAGTCCAAGCACCAACAGTAATGATTTGTGTAACGTAAAGGCTTAGGCGTGCTATCAGCATTTAATGAAAACCTTAAGCGTGCCATTAGCCATCATTTTGTAAAAGAAAATATATATTTTTTTAAAAGAGAGTCCGGGGCCGTGCTTGGGTCAATTCTCGGTCGGACCGCCTGCGAACCGCACTGAAAACAAATCCGAAGCAACCAGCTCAGGCGCAAGCTGAAAGGTTAAGCTTAAACATAAAAATAGCAGTTTAACCCTCCTAAACTAAAATAAATGTCGCGTGGGTTTACGGATTTTCCGGGCGTTACAAGTAGAGCATGAGGACTATGGGTCCATCTCACCGAGATGTACGAAGTAAAATTTCCGTTCAAATTTTATCAGAACTCAGTGAACAGACCTTTCCTGTTAAACACCATGACAGGAAAACCTACAGGGTTTGAAAGAAAAAGAAATATTCTGTGTAATAACAAGCTTCCGGGGAGCAAAGAGAATCGTTGGAAATTCTGCAACATGGTCCACGTCGGAACATGGATAAGAACGATCTGCACAGAATTCCCAAATAAGGAAGACCAGAATTTGGGAAGAGTTTTCATCCTAGAGCTGACTGAAAGCATCTTACAGAAACAAATCCAAGTGGCGAGGGATCACAAAAGCCACGTTTTCCCAGTGAACCCTAAATAAACAAAAGATTCTCCAACAAAAATAAAGAGGACATGTGATCAACCACTACGGGACCACCACTCACTTAGTGGAATAAAAGGTCACGTAACGAATAATTAAAGGGGCAGTTGGCAAACACTACAAGATTCTTTGATCAAGGCTGAAGTTCGAGATTGGAATCTACCCAGGATATTTATAAATATGGACCTATGAGGAAGTTGAAAGCAACGAACATTCTCTTCGATTTTCTTGACCAAATATTTCTTTATTGTAATATTTTAAGTTTATGTGTGTATTTTCAGCTACTATATGTAGCTAAACATATTTTCTCCTCCTCCAATAGGAGGTCATCGATGTATTAATATGTTCATGTCTGAATAAAAATACAGGTTTTCGCTCCTCTCATGTATTATTTCAAAATTAAATCTTTTACTCCATGCCTTGAGGTAGGAAAAACAAAACAAGATTGTGTGGGTATTATTGAAAAAATTCACAGCAAGAACCATCAGTTCCGATTGTGTGGTTAAACTGTGAGGAACAATTTATAAAATCAAGTGGATACGACCCGACAATACTTCGGTAAAAAATGTATGAGAGTTAATTTATTTTCGGAAGCATGATGGACTAAAAATAAAGTATGTCTTAAAAAAACAAGGGAAATGGAAAACCAGAGAGTTAGAACAAAGAATTAGTTCTGAGAAAGTTAAAATAAAATTTTTCAGACCGCAGGAGTGAAAGTAAATTCAAATTTGGTAGGTTTTAAAATAATTACCCCTTGAATTAACCATTCCTTTTTGTTTTTTTTTGTTTTTTGTTTTTCTTGTTGTGCTCCATCTAATATTTTTGAGACATTGATAATATTCTTTATCATATGAACAAGCTATTTAAGTGAATATAAAAGTGTAAAAATCAAGACTACAAATATCAGATAAATGATAAATAAACAATCCAGAATTCCTGCGACAAAGTATGAAACTTGCAAAGCCTTCAACAATCTGTGGCCTTTTTACGATTCTTTATCTAATTAAAAAGATATGTTTTTTTTTTAAAAAAAAAATGATACAATAACGAGACAATAAAAACTACATTGAATACAAATACAAAATATTTATCCGATATGAATGTATCTAAAAGAATAAAGACGAAGTGAACCCTTTTATCCAGAAAACATAAAAAAGCCACATATGCAAAACTTAATCAATTTGCTCTGCAGAATTATATATTAATCTATTTTTCCCAACCTCCGAATAATATTATTTTCTAGAATGCCAATACAAAAGATAACTCATTAATTTTGTAGATATATGTGGAAACTCCTAGAAATATAAAGAATTTCCCAAGACAAAAAGTTAACCTTTGTGATAATTACCGTTAGAGAGTTTAAGTAAACTGATAGGGTCTAAAAATCGGAAAAAATAGAAATATGAAAAAATCCATTGTTAAAAAACCATGTGGTTAAATTTATGTTTTATTTTTTTGGTTATCTAATAGAACGTTTTCTAAACTTTTTGACCCCGAATTTTTTGGATCCTACATTCACACAATTCATAGAGTTCAAAAAGTAATTGATATTTCACAATCAATGGTGTAATATTGTTTGGCGGTGATCCTTATATATCGTATTAACAATTAAAATATGGTCGAAAGTAATAATATATATTTGAGGGGCTTCTTCCATACCTATGAATTCCATTGGATCCAGAAATGATAAATTGGAAGAACTACATCTACTCTTAGAAAAGACTCTATTTAACTTTAAACCATCCTATATTTTGTATAGTGGTTATGTGTATACGGTTGTTGGAACAAAGAAACTTTTGGTTGTGAATTCAAATGTGACATATATATATATATATACTCCCATTATCTATTTTATCTTCGGAAAATTTCCTTCAACTTCACAATAGTATCTATTTCATACGATTGGTATGAACTGTCCAAACAAGGATTTTTGAACAAACAAACACTTCAGATATTCATGACCAAGAAATACTGAATTCTCTTTCGGATAGGCCTTGAAAGGAGACTGAAAGATGGAATACCAAGAGCGTCTAACATTTAGTTGACATGATAGTACCCATTTTTGGAATGTCTAGTGCCAAAGTCATTGAATGGGTAAGTCTCTAATCCCTGGACTATGTAATGTAATTTTTTGTTGGGTGATGGTGGGTATTTTACCAGTGATTTTGAATCTACCTTTATGTGATTCCTGTTGAGCATATACTCGGGGGTGGATGTAGGGCGAATGATTTTAAAGCAGACTCCCAATTAATTAGATAGAGAAGATCACCAAGATTACGTGATGTACCGCCAAACTTATTCAAATTTCAAGAGCTGGGGTTGAAATGCACCCAGTCACTAAAATATGTGTATGGTTAACTAATTGACGGGATTGACTTTGGACCATAACTAATACAAGTATAACGAAAAAGGTACGGGTCCGATCTTCCCAATGTACATAAATGTAGAATAACTTCCGCTCATTTCACCACCTTTTAGCCACGTTTTCGGCCATGGTTAGGGTGTCTTTGCGTTGAGAAAGCTTTTATTCAGCCAACAAAGCTCCTTCTCCATTAGTCGACAGCGGAGCTGTAACGCTCCGAAAATCCATAGGACCACAATTTTAACCCTTTTTAATTTTAAGGGTCATTTTGATATTTCTATGTTCAGATTTCAGTTTTAAGTTTATTTTAATTGTTTAAAAGGCTGATTTCATACTTCAGACACGATGCGGAAGGTTTCTAGGCAGATTTCGCCTCAAGCACAAGCTCGAGAAGATTTCAGATTTCGAAAATAAGATTCTTCAAATTGAGCAAATTGTTCTCTTCAATATCAATGGCAAAATTTCAAATTTAAAATAGTATATGGGAGCTTTTTTCAAATATTTCAAAAAGGACAAATAGTTGGTAGGAATCTCATACCTACTCGAGTGTTTTCACCTAATGCCAATTATACGCTTTTATATGATTGTTTACGTGAAGTTAGAGTTCACTTTCATTTGTAAAGAAAATCATTCATCCTCTTAAAACTCACTGGAGCTCGTCGTGGTGCTTGAGGAGGATTTCTGCAGGAGCCAGCTGTCTCCGTTTTCCAGTGTTAAGGCAAGTAAAAAAAGCTGATCCTTGCTACGCCATTAAAGCATATATTGATTTTCCTCAGTTCTGTTCGCTTGCCTGCGTATGTTAAATATATAGCAATGTTTCAGCATGTTTATGAAAAGAAAGATCGGGTTCACTGTTTGTTTTCTGTTTCAAAAGAATTCCAGTATGTTTTAACGCAAATGTTGATGTGTTTTTTTAAAACATTGAGCATTCAGATTCTAGTTTCTTAAAAGATTATGAAGTTCTTCTTGGTGAACGGCGACATCTGGACTTGACTCAAAGTAATCGGCGATGCTAGTTAAATCAGGAATTTGTTCCGATTAGATAGGCGGAGCTGGTATCTTGGGTGTCGTCGAGATGTTGCGGCACTAGTTCAGTAGCCAATTCTGTTTTTATACGCTAGTGACAAGATTCTATGATCAAATCAGAAATTCCCATGTCGGATCTGAATTTCCCTGTCAAGTCTGTTTTCCGGATGTTAAATCTATTTCGTGAGTCAAATTTGTTTTACCCCTAGAACACTATTTACATCTTTTTTTCCCGCTAGCGATACCAACCCAGAAGCCACATCAGTGTTACGCTAGCACTACTATGCCATAGTCAAATTTGCTTCAACGCGAGCGCTACTACATCTAAAGTCAAATCTGTTCACGTTAACGATATTGTTCCTTTATACCACATATGTTTTAATGTTAGCGATACCATAGTCGGATCTGTCTTTGCGACTAAAATCTGTTTTGTGCCCGAGTACTATTTTCGTTAGCCAAATCTATTTTCACTTCAGTGATAAGTCCCCAGTAGTCGAACATATGTTTTAATGTTAGCGATACCATAGTCGGATCTGTCTTTGCGACTAAAATCTGTTTTGTGCCCGAGTACTATTTTCGTTAGCCAAATCTATTTTCACTTCAGTGATAAGTCCCCAGTAGTCGAATCTGATGCTCAGTGAGATTTTAAAGAGAAACGAGTTTTAAAATAAGTGAACCCTGATGATTTTCAGATATGTTTTCAACCATATATGAGTTTAGAGGAAGAAAAGTTTATTTTCAAAGGATTTATGGCGTAGATAACAGACGGTCATAAAGGAAGGGTGAGCAGCTGTCAAGACAGTTTTCCCTTCATAAAGGAAGAGTGAGCAGTCGTCGAGCGTGTCGGTTGTCCCTTCATATAGGGCTTCATGCCATAAAGACTGAATTCAGAAGTAACTTGATCAAATGCCAAAGGACCTAAGGAGAGCTTCTAAGCCATAAATCACCAGAAAATAATGATGAGATCTGGTTATTTCCCGAATCAGTTATTACAAAAGATTTTTAAGTTTAAATGCCTTCCTTTAAACTAAGTTATGTTAAGTTATGATAATGTCTGCCTGCATTAAGTGATTTTGTTAACTTCAGATTTGGCTTGCTGAGCCTCTAGGCTCATTAGCTTTAAATGGTGCAGGTGAGACAGATCTGGGGTAATCGGGCGGTGGGAGCTGAACCAGCTGTGGTTGATTGTGTTTATCAATGACCGATGTTTTCCGCGTAGCTGTTGTTGTTTTTGGATCTTTTGTCAAATATGTATTATATCTATTACAACAATAGTGAATTCATATAGAGTTCAGTAGTTGTAATGTCGCAACTTTGCAATGTATATCAAATCTGTTGGTCAGACCTGTTCTTATCGTTTCATTTTGGCGCCATTAATTCAACTGTTTGAATACCGAATTTGTAAGGCAATGCAGCTTACAAAATTTTTATTCAGCCCTTCTTTTCCTTTTGTTATTTCCTTTAACCCAAATCCGTTGACACCCATGGGCGTGGGCGTCACAACTTGGTATTAGAGTCTGGTCCTGAGATAAACACACACACTTCCAATTGGGACAGATTTCGTCGACCGATTCTCCAGAGCTGTGAGTTTTATTTTATGTTTCAGAGCATTTTTCTTTTAATTTAGCATGTTCTAAATTTTATATTGTGTTGGATTACGGGCTATAGATTAAGATGTCTGGCCGAGGAAGAGGTATAAGAAACACTTAGAAGAACCCGACCTAGACAGTAACGCTAGAATTACCCAACTTCTAAGGCTGTTGGTAGAAAAATCTGGCAGAGGCAATGGACAATATTCGAGTAGTAGAGGACCAAGCCACGATGATCCTCAAGTGAAGTTCAGAAGGCAGAAACCGAAGGAGTTTAGTGGTACTACAGATCCACTGGTTGCTGAAATCTGGATAAAGTCGATGGATCTTTGAGTACCTCCAGATGCCAGATTTGGATAGGCCTAGGTGCGCTATCTACATGTTGAGAGATGATGATATGATTTTGTGGGAAGGAGCTAAGTTGTTTGTGGATTTGGAAAATCTTACTTGGGGAGACTTCAAGCTAGTATTCTTCGAGCAATACTTCACAGTAGACAAGAGGTCTGAGTTGAAGAGGGAATTCCTAACCTTGAAACAAGGAAGTATGACAGTACAAGAGTATGTGAGAATGTTTGAAAGAGGTTTTTATTTTGTGCCTCTTATTGGTAATGACCCAGAGGAGAAGCTGAGTCATTTTGTGGAAGGGTTAAAGCCTATGTACAAGATGAACGTTATGCTATCTGTGCCTAAGACTTACAGAGAAGCAGTGGATAGAGCCCTGCGAATTGAGAGGGATTGGAAAGATGTGGAAGAAGAAAGGAACCAGAAGAGGCAGACCTTTCAGCAGAAGGATCAGAGTGTCAGGCCTCGTGCTCTAAACAGAGTAAAATCATACAAACACATGCGGAAGCTATCAAAAAGCGGGTAAAATTTTCGCTTTTGGCCTGACGGTTTAAAACAATATAATTTAAAATAATGCGATACTCAAAATAGATATCCCAGTTTAGTAAAAACAACCAACGGTATAGCATAACAGCATCAACACAATAACATGTATCAAATTCCCACAACCCAATACAACAGCAAAGCGCAGGGCATCCCCTGGCTAGGAATACTGATACATATAAATACGCTATACGCTACTGGGATACTCTAACCACCTCCTGGGGCACCACCAGCTGGGTTATAACCCCGACCAGCTGTAAAACCTGGGTTCCCTGAAAACAACACAAACAAGGAAACAAACCAAGCCCCAGAGGGACATGGGGTCAAACCCCAGTACGGGAGCAACAGATATAGCTAAAAGAATGCATAAGATAAAATGCAGATGCTATGCATGAGACACCGGATAACAACGGAAGGCTCAACCAACAAGGGAGCTAAGGAACTCAAGCACAACTCCAAGAATCCGCAACAACAGTGGCCACGGGGTCAGTTCACAGTGTGGTAATGAGCCACTCGCCATGATACTACACCCGAATACCAGATGCATCAAACAACTCAACCTGCCGTTGCCTCGCCAATGAACTGTGGTAGTTAACCACTCGGTGCATGGTGGCTAACGATCCCAGCAGGGAGATGAGAGTGCGGTATTGCCGCTCGCCCTCGCATCCTGGTAAGAATAAACAACAATAATACAAGATACAAGGCTGCAAAATACGATACACAAGGGATCTGAAATATGCGTGAACAAATGCGTGTATGCAATTCACATGAAACAGCTAGCATAAACACCAATGCTCAGCAAGCAATACACATATAGGTTCACCGAAACATCCCAGCAGCCACGCATAATATCTCACGCCAATTCCAAGCTACATCAAGCTCAAATCCGTACCTTATACTTTTGTGCAACAATTACAACAAAACAGTCCCGAGAGATCTGGATAGCAACCTGCTAAATACACAACAGACAGATCTCAAAAGCTGCACAGAAACTCACGGCCAATTACAAAAGCTCACGGCTGGGAGCCGCGCTCAACCAACGCAATTACTACAAAAACAACTTACTGGAAGCTTAAACCAAGGCTAGGAACAAGATCTCATCACAAGGGAACGAGGTCTACCTGCACTACAAAACGTACAATTGGGCAGCAACGTCGCGTTCCTCAACTAGCCAACCACAGCCTCAAAAAGTGATATGGAATGATAGAGCTTCGCAAGAGGAGCCCAACGCTACCTCGAACGTACCAAACAAGGCCGGAAACGATGGGAATTGCCGGAGAAAAGCTACGGTGAACAGTAACCTAGGGTTCGAAGCGAAGAACACAATCGAGGAATATTTCGCTAAGTATGAAATCTGGTGCTCGAAATCGAAGACCAAGTCTTCCTTAAATACATCTCGCAAAAGCTGGTTAAATCATCCACCGACATAACCAGCAGGCACCAACAACAAATACAACCAGCAGATGCAACGAAACCAGCTTCTGAAATCTCAAACAACGCAAATCAAAACGACGTCGTAGAACACTACCTACGACTGGTTCTCAACCAAAAGCTGGACAACCAGACGACTGGTTTAAACATCGCGGGAAATCTCCAAAAGCTGGTACCAGCCGCAACATATAAAACGCAGCGTTGCAACTAATCAAAACGGCGTCGCACAGCTGACGTCATCAAATCTGGTCGATAACTCTCGCGCAATACCAGCTGCAAGCTACAGTAACCTCCACCAGCTGCAAGCTACAGTAACCTCCACCAGCTGCAAGCTACAGTAGCGAAAAAATCTCTCGCAGCTGGACAACCAGTCGCAACATCCAAACGACGATGTTTCCTTCTCGCGCTACAGTGATGTTGACCCGCGTTGACATCTGCTTCGACTGAACAACCAGCAGGTACACACACGCGACCAGATCTCACACTAGCGCCACACCAAAACGACGTCGCTCCAACTTATTCAAACGACACCGTATCTCGATACAAATACACTAAACCAGCGACTGGTATTTCAAGCGCTACCAGATCTCTCTAAACGACGGCGTTTTGGAATCTCATGTAGCCAAAATAAACGCTACGGCTGGTTTTCACTAATTCGACCAGCTTTCTCAATAAAACCAGCTTTCACCACAAAAAACACGACAACTTCCAGAATTGCTCTAGGTGAGGAATTCGACCCAAAACACAATCTTAAACATTTAAACAGAGATCTTAAGCCACCAAGAATCTCTAAACACCGATTAATTCTCACGATTAATCTTAAACACGAATCCAGTGCCTTGTGAGAAATATGTTGAGGTAGAATCAGTCGTTGGAGGTACTAATTGAGCAGATTTAACAGCTTTGACCGTGGACATGGCTGTAATTTATGTTGTGAAATCTGCTAATATGATTCTGTGAATTACGTGAATCCATTTGTTGAATTGATTGAGTTTCATATTCTGCATTCACGTGTTGATATTGTATGCATTGGGAATTGATTATTGATTGGCATACATGCATACATATTGAGCCTGACAGATTTATTGATGACCTGATTGAGAGCCACGTTGTGACTGGCCGATAGATGTATCGTGCCTGAAAAGTCCAACGCTATCATCGGAGTGGTGACTACCGGATTCGAGTGTCCACCACCGAGCTATGATTGGCTGAAGGGCTCTGAAGATCACGGACCGATGATTTCCCCGGTTGATACATCGTGCGGGTATAGAGGCTGACTGAGATGATTTGCCAGTTGATTCACTGGTCTAGCTATCCGATCCTTGATAGCCCTCATGCATTTCATAGCATTTTATAGCATGTTGCATGATTAGCTGTTTTGATAGATCTTCGTACTGAGGCTTGACCTTGTATTTCTTTTCCTGCTTTTGTGTTGTTAGGTCTGTGTTACCCATTTGCAGGATCTTCAGGTAACCAAGCTGGACCGAGTGGAGTGCCAGCTGGTCGATCCTCGTTTCCTTGAGTCCCAGTCTACTTTTATTATGTATTGAACCAGGGGATGCCCTGCGTTATTATGTATTTTGGGGATCGTTGATGATTGATATTTGTTGTTACCTGTATTGTATGAGTTTGAGTCAACTCGTATTTTGAGTATCGATATTTTGAATGATGATTTTGAGCTCAGGCCCTTATTATTTCGAAAAATTTTTAAGCCCTGTTTTTACGCTTCCGTGATTATGTGCTTAATTGTGCTCTAATCTTGTGTGATTAGCACGGGGCCTGACAAAAATAATGATGAGGTCTGGGTTATTTCCCGAATCAGTTATTACGAAAGATGTTTAAGTTTAAATGCCTTCCTTTAAACTAAGTTATGTTAAGCTATGATAATGTCTGCCTGCATTAAGTGTTTTTGTTATCTTCAGATTTTGCTTGCTGAGCCTCTAGGCTCATTAGCTTTAAATGGTGCAGGTGAGACAGATCTGGGGCAGTCGGGTGGCGGGAGCTGAACCAGCTGTGGTGATTGTGTTTATCAATGACCGATGTTTTCCGCGCAGCTTTTGTTGTTTTTGGATCTTTTGTCAAATGTCAGGCCCCGTGCTAATTACTCACAATTAACACATAATAAACGCATAAACACGGAAGCATAAAATCAGGGCTAAAAAAAATTTTCGAAATAGTTTGGGCTTGAACTCAAAACATACATTCAAAATATCGATAATCAAAATATAAGTTAACTCAAACTTATACAACCAGGTAACAACAACATATCAAATCAAATAAAGATCCCCAATACATAAAAACACGGGGCATCCCCCGGTTCAATACACATCATAAATATAACTGGGACTCAAGGGAAAGGGGATCGACCAGCTGAACTTCCACTCTGTCCAGCTTGGTTACCTGAAGATCCTGCAAATGGGTAACACAGACCCAACAACACAAAAGCAGGAAAAACAAATACGAGGTCAAGCCTCAGTACGAAGAGCTATCAAACAGCTAAACATGCAACATGCTATAAATCAATGCCATGAATGTATGAGGGCTATCAAAGAATCGGATAGCTAGACCAGTCCATCAACTGGAAAATCAAATCAAGCCTATAAACCACGCACAGCCAATCAGCCGGTGGAAATCATCGGTCCGTGATCATCGGGGCCCGTCAGCCCATCACAGCTCGGTGGTAGACACTCGAATCCGATAGTCACCACTCCGATGATAGCGTTGGACTTTTCAGGCACGACTCATCATTCGGCCAGTCACAAAGTGGCACCCAATCAGGTCATCAATCAATCTGTCAAAGGCTCAATATGTATGCATGTATGCCAATCAATATCAATGCTCAATGCATACAATGCCCAATACGTAAAACAGAACATATATCAGTTCAGTTCAACCATTCAGTTTCACGTAATACACATAACAGCTTTCAAACAGAATTCTTAACATGAATTATAGCCATGTTCACGCTCAAGCTGCTAAGGGCTGCTCAATTCGTACCTCAATTCCACAAATTCTACCTCACAGATTTCACAAAAAGGCACGGCAAACACACGGCCAAGCAACCAGATTTCTCCTGTACCAACAATCCACGGCAGAGACTTCCTGGAAGCTGAAATTTGTTTCAAAGCCTCGAAAATCAGCTTATATCAAGCACAATTCTAAGCCCGAACATTCTAATACCTACGGCCAGAACTAATCTCAAGTTCTAAACATATACGCAGGTATTTACTACAAGAACAAGCTCAAATCAACGAGAAATGCTCACCCTAAAGCTCACGCTAGCAGGAGGTTCACAGATCTCACGTCACGAAGCTAATACCTACGGCCAGAACTAATCTCAAGTTCTAAACATATACGCAGGTATTTACTACAAGAACAAGCTCAAATCAACGAGAAATGCTCACCCTAAAGCTCACGCTAGCAGGAGGTTCACAGATCTCACGTCACGAAGACACAGCACTTCGCGTTCCTCCTCCAACGCTGATTCAGGGTCTCTAATGGGTAGCAAACGAAAGAGCTAAGCTAGGGGAGTCCAGCGCCACCAAGATCGTCAAAAACAGAGGCTGTAATCGATGGGAATCGGCGGTGGAAAGTTACAGTGAACAGTAGCAAGTCGAGGGTTTCGAACAGAATGATAAGAAATATGGGGTTGAGAAATATTCTAAGTGTAGTTCGACACTTCTATTTATTCCTCAACTCAAACGCTACTGTCTAAGTCAAACACCGACAAAACAGATTCCTGCAATGTAAACTAGCACTAAACAGATTTCTCCAAACCAGCGCTCACAATCATTCAATTCCAGCGCTTACGCTAACTCTCACGCGCAAGTCCAAAAGACGACGCAACAACTTAATGGAACGACGCCGCATCACTCAAAACAGATCTCAGCGCCTTAGCCACGCATAATACTAAAACGACGACGTATCCACTAATTCCAACGACGTCGCACAGCAAGAACAGATCTCTCCTCTAAAACATAACGCTAGCGCTCGAAACAGATCTCTCAACTAAACGCGCTACACCAGATGTCAACTCCACATGTTGACCAACACGTGGCATCCTCCTACGCGCCCGTGCTAACGTCAGCAGATATCTTCACGCGAACTAACACCCGCGCTCAATACAACGAGTCCAGAACTCTCAATCCAGCGATCACCCGCTACAGTGCCGTTATTATAAGAAAACTCAACCAAAGGCAACGCGTCTTGCCAGCTACCACCAAAATCCATCACAACAGCTCTTAACATATCCTCCAACGTCTGGATAGTTCTATCAGATTGGACATCTGTCTGGGGGTGATATGCGGTACTCATAGCCAATCTGGTACCCAAAGCTGCTTGCAAACTCTTCCAAAACCTGGAAGTAAACCTTGGATCTCGGTCAGAAACAATCAAAACAGGCACACCATGCAGTCTAAACACAAAATCTACGTACAGTTTCGCCATTTTCTTCAACGAAAACGTCATACCATAGGGAATGAAATGTGCAGATTTCGACAATCTATCGATTACAACCCAAAACGCATCGCAACCTCTGCTGGAACGAGGCAAATGCGTCACAAAATCCATTGCTATGTGCTCCCAATTCCATTGGGGCACTTCCAAACTCTGCACAAAACAGGCACACCATGCAGTCTAAACACAAAATCTACGTACAGTTTCGCCATTTTCTTCAACGAAAACGTCATACCATAGGGAATGAAATGTGCAGATTTCGACAATCTATCGATTACAACCCAAAACGCATCGCAACCTCTGCTGGAACGAGGCAAATGCGTCACAAAATCCATTGCTATGTGCTCCCAATTCCATTGGGGCACTTCCAAACTCTGCAACAGACCACCAGGTCTCATCCTTTCAGCCTTAACCTGCTGACAGTTCAAGCAAGGAGCAATGAATCCAGCAACGTCGCTCTTCAAACCAGCCCACCAGAAGTGCGGCTTCAGCGCATGGTACATATTCCGTGCACCAGGATGAACACTGTGTCTACTGCAATGCGCTTCTCAAAGGATCTCCTCCCGAAGATCTATCAGATTGGGCACAACCAACCGACCACGTAAACGCAAACAACCATCAGAAGAGACAGAATAGTCCTCAAGCTGTCCAGCCCTGACCTTAAACTTCAACTCGTGGATGGAAGGATATGTCCTTTGAGCTGCTCTAATACTTGAAATAATCTGTGGCTCCACTTGGAAATAAGAAACCACCACATAATCCTCAGCCAGTAAAACCTCCAACCAGTAGTGCTGAGATGCTCACAGTCCTTAGAAATATACAGCGATGCAAGCATATTTTCCGGAGCCTTCCTGCTCAAAGCATCAGCAACTACGTTTGCTTTCCCAGGCTGGTATTTGATCTCACTGTCAGGCCCCGTGCTAATTAGTAACAATTAACACATAATAAGCGCATAATCACGGAAGCTTAAAATCAGGGCATAAAAATTTTTCGAAATATAATGGCCTGAACTTCAAATCATACATTCAAAATATTCGATATTCAAAATATAAGTTAACTCAAACTCATACCACAAGTAACCACATAATTCAATTCAAAATACAGATCACCAAATACAATAAAACACGGGGCATCCCCCGGTTCAATACATATCATAAGTAAACTGGGACTCAGGGATGAGGGGATCGACCAGCTGAACTTCCACTCTGCCCAGCTTGGTTACCTAAAGCTCCTGCAAATGGGCACGCAGACCCAGCAAGACAAAGCAGGAAACAAATACGAGGTCAAGCCTCAGTACGAAGAGCTATCAAAGCAGGTAAACATGCAACATGCTATAAATCAATGCTATGAATGCATGAGGGCTATCAAGAAATCGGATAGCTAGACCAGTCTATCAACTGGAAACTCAAATCAAGACTCTATACCACTCACATCCAATCAGCCGGTGGAAATCATCGGTCCGTGATCATCGGGGCCCGTCAACCCATCACAGCTCGGTGGAGACACTCGAAGCCGGTAGTCACCACTCCGACGATAGCGTTGGACTTTTCGGGCACGACTCAACAGTCGGCCAGTCACAACGTGGCACCCAATCAGGTAATCAAATCAATCTATCAATTCAGGCTCAAGACGTATGCATGAATGCCATTCAATATCCATGCTAGATGCATACAATTCATAATACGTGCCAACAGAATGAAAAACTCAATCAATCCATCAATCTGTTCCACGTAAACACATAGCAGCAAACTCACGGTTTTCACAACATTGAAATATAAACATGTTCACGCTCAATACTGCTAAGGGCTGCTCAATCGTACCTCGAATCCACAAATTCTACCTCACAAATTCAAACAGGGCACGACAGAGCTCACGACCAGAAACCAGCAGCTTTCGCGATCTTCTCCAAGGTCGTTTTGTAGCTTCAAATGGTTAGCAATCGAAAGAAAAGTCCACAGGGAACCCAGCGCCACCGAAATCACTCAAATCTTCGACGGAGAACGACGAAAATCTAGGGAAGAATGAACAGTAGTTCGACGAGGGTTTGGAGAAGAAGAGATAAGATATGGCTGGTTCAAAATATTTCTAAGTGTCAATCAACACTTCGATAAATACCTCTTCAAACCTCGCCTGCTGATTCACTAAGATCCATCGAAGTTTTCAGCAGAAGTCTATCAGCAGCAATCTTCCCTTTTCTTTTCATAAAATCAGCAGCAACGACTAAACAACAATCGCACGAAAACGCTACAAAACGACACCGTTCCAACTTATCTAAACGACGCCGCAGCAACCACCAGCAGACAACAGCTCTCGCTTAAGAAAAACAGCCAAGAGCTGATAACAGCTCTCTCTACAAAGCAATCTATCTGCTGGTGGCGAGAAAACACTCAAAACGACGACGCATCTACTAATTCAAACGACGCCATTTCATAGACGTAAGAAAAACTGCCAACAGCTGATCTCTAAACACAAAGCTCCAAAACGCAGCGTTTCCACTTAATCAAACGACGCCGCTTCTTAACGCTCTTGCATAAGCGCGCCTGCTGATCAGCAGCAACCAATACAACGCAAATACTACCAGCAGCAATGGATACGTCACGCCTACGTCATCATATCTATTGACAGCTCTTGCAAATAGTTCTCAAACCATCTGCTGATCTCTTTTCACAAGCGCATCTGCTGAATCTAATAGTCAACATTCCAAAATGTTGACTAACACGCGTCACTTCCTTGCTCAAACTCACGCTACACGCGATGTCTTCCAGCAGCAACTTCAATTCGCACCAAAGCCAGCAGATCTTCATGCGTCACGCTGATGTCACCATATCTGCTGATTCCAATTCCACCAGCAGGAGCTACAGTAACTTTGACCAGCGTTGACTCCGCTACAGTAGCGTGCTATTAACAGCTTGCACCAAAATTTGCTACGATATAATTCTCCAAAATTCAACGCAACATTCGAAAATCAGCAGGAACTTCAATCCTTTCGCAAATTCCTCAAAACACACGTGATTAATCCCAAATCAAATCAATTAATCACTAATATAACTTCTCAATCCTCACATTCTCCCCAACTTAAGAGATTTCGTCCTCGAAATCAAAGGCAAACACAGGAAAGAACACATCAAACATGCAAATCTGCACTAACAACTCACCAAAATCCGACGCAAAACAAATGATTTACCTGGAAATTCTACACGATCAGTGCTCAAACAGGTGAGGCCAATCCTGTCTCATCTTTTCCTCAACTTCCCAGGTTGCTTCTTCTCGGTCATGCTTGCTCCATTGGACCATCACCAACGGAATTATCTTGTTTCTCAGCTGTTTCTCCTTCCTATTCAAGATCTGCACCGGATATTCAACATAACTCAAGGCAGAATCCAGCTCAACTTCGTCAGTTCTCAAAACGTGGGACGGATCCGGCTCATATTTTCTCAACATTGACACATGAAACACGTCATGCATCGCGACTAACTCCTCAGGCAGCCTCAATCTATAAGCCAACTGTCCAATCCGCTCGATAATCTCAAAGGGACCAACGAATCGGGGAGCCAATTTGCCTTTAAATCGGAATCTCATCACGCTCTTGAAGGGAGAAATCTTGAGAAACACACGATCGCCTACCTCAAACTCTAGCGGTCGACGTCTACGGTTCGCATAACTCGAGAAACGATCTTGAGCAGCCTTCATTCTACTCCGGATCAAATCAATTTGATCTTTCATATGCTGAACAATCTCCGGTGTAGAAAGCTGTCTCTCGCCAACTTCTTCCCAACAAATCGGGGATCTGCACTCGACCATACAAAGCTTCAAACGGAGCCATTCCAATAGTGACTTGGTAGCTGTTGTTATACAAAAACTCCACCAAGGAAAGCGAATCCTGCCAGCCACCACTGAAATCCATCACTACCGCTCGCAACATATCCTCTAAAGTCTGGATAGTCCGCTCAGACTGTTCGTCTGTCTGTGGGTGATAGGCTGTGCTCATCGCCAATCTCGAACCCATTGCTGCTTGCAGACTCTTCCAAAAGCGAGAAGTAAACCTTGGATCTCTGTCAGACACTATCGAAACCGGAACTCCATGCAATCTAACCACATGGTCGATGTACAATTTCGCCATCTTTTTCATCGAGCACCTCACATCATAGGGAATGAAATGGGCTGAATTCGAAAGTCTATCAATCACAACCCAAACCGCTTGACATCCCCTACTCGATCGAGGTATATGAGTCACGAAATCCATGGCGATGTGCTCCCAATTCCATTGGGGCACTTCCAAGCTCTGCAGCAACCCACCAGGTCTCATCCTCTCAGCCTTGACCTGCTGGCAATTCAGACATCTAGCAACAAAAGCAGAAATGTCGCTCTTCATACCTGCCCACCAGTAGTGAGACTTTACTTCAAGGCACATCTTTCGCTCGCCTGGATGCACACTGTACCGACTACAATGTGCTTCATTCATGAGGGTCTCCTTCAGTTCAGA
>KV007466.1:35996-64941 GCA_001598015.1 Dorcoceras hygrometricum
AGTAGTGAGACTTCAAGGCATGGTACATCTTTCGCTCGCCTGGATGCACACTGTGCCGGCTACAATGTGCTTCATTCATGAGGTTTTCCTTCAGATCAATCAGGTTCGGAACTACTAATCTTCCTCGGAATCTCAAACATCCATCAGAAGCAACAGAAAAATCATCTGACTGACCTGACTGCGCCTTAATCCTCAGCTCATGGATATAGGGGTCGGTCCTCTGTGCCTCCCTGATGTCCATCACAATCTGCGGTTCCACCTGAAGAGACGAAACGAAGAAATACTGATCACCCGGCTGGAATCGCCAACCAGAAGTACTCAACTCCTCATGAACTTTAGAAATACTCAAGGATGCTAACATATCAGGCTGGGTCTTTCGACTTAAAGTGTCTGCTACCAAGTTCACTCGCCCAGGCTGATACTGATTCTCACAATCGAAATCCTTAAGCAATTCCATCCAGCGTCGCTGCCTCATGTTCAAGTCCGACTGCGTGAAGATATATTTCAGGCTCTTGTGGTCGGTGTACACCACAAATTCTTCACCATAGAGATAATGCCGCCAAATCTTCAAGGCAAACACTATCGCAGCCAACTCCAAATCATGAACCGGGTACCTCGTCTCGTGAAGCTTCAGCTGTCGAGACGCATATGCAATCACGTACCCGTTCTGCATCAAAACACACCCTAATCCACTCAGAGAAGCATCGGAGCACACAACAAATCCACCGGAGCCAGACGGTAGGGCCAAAACAGGAGCAGTAGTCAACTTCTCCTTCAGCGTCTGAAAACTGTACTCGCACTCATCAGTCCATACAAATCTCTTATCTTTCTGAGTCAACTGCGTCATAGGCCTGGCTATCGAAGAAAACTTCTCAATGAAACGTCTATAGTAGCCGGCCAACCCCAAGAAACTACGGATCTTTGAAACATTCCGAGGTCTCTCCCAGTTAAGCACTGCTTCGACTTTGCTCGGATCTACCGAAATTCCTTGTGCCGAAATCACGTGACCCAAAAAGATAATCCTGTCGAGCCAAAACTCGCACTTGCTGAATTTGGCATAGAGCTGCGAGTCTCTCAATCTCTGCAATACAAGTCTCAAATGCTCCTTGTGCTCTCTCTTGCTCCTCGAGTACACCAAGATGTCATCTATGAAGACGATAACGAACCGATCGATATACTCGCTGAAGACGCGATTCATCAAATCCATAAAGACAGCAGGGGCATTCGTCAATCCAAAAGGCATGACAAGAAACTTAAAATGCCCATATCTCGTCTGGAATGCTGTGTTTGCCACATCAGCGTCTCTAATTCGCAATTGGTGATAACCAGAACGCAAGTCAATCTTCGAGTAAACAACCGATCCCTGCAGCTGATCGAACAAGTCATCAATCCTCGGCAGAGGATACTTGTTCTTCACCGTGGCCTTATTCAACTGTCTAAAGTCCACGCACATCCTCATAGTGCCATCTTTCTTTTTCACAAACAAAATCGGAGCTCCCCAAGGCGACATACTCGGTCTGATGAAGCCTTTCTCTAACTTCGAATTACCTAACAGATTCCTCCTGGCTCAAATCACGCAGCAGGACACTTCCTGGAAGCTGAAATCTGTTACAACACAGCTAATATCTTAGCTCAATTCTTAATCATAATCACGCTAAACCTACTGCCAGAAGCTAGTCCAAGTTCTACACTTCTACGCAGACTTAGACTACTAAAAACCGAGCTCAAACCACAAGAATTGCTCACCCAAAAGCTCACGCTAGCAGAAGAACGCACGCACAGACTTTTCTCAAAAGCTTCGAAGTCCAGCAGCTTCGCGTTTCCTCTTCCAGCGAAATACAACTTCTCAAATGGGTAGCAAACGAAAGAGCTAAGCAAGGGGAATTCAGCGCCACAAAGATCTCCAAAAACAAAGGCTGGATGCGATGGAAATCTAGGGAAGAAATGTCTCGATGAACAGTAGTTCGACGAGGGTTTGGAGAAGAAGAGATAAGATATGGCTGGTTCAAAATATTTCTAAGTGTCAATCAACACTTTGATAAATACCTCTTCAAACCTCGCCTGCTGATTCACTAAGATCCATCGAAGTATTCAGCAGAAGTCTATCAGTAGCAATCTTCCCTTTTCTTTTCGTAAAATCAGCAGCAACGACTAAACAACAATCGCACGAAAACGCTACAAAACGACACCGTTCCAACTTATCTAAACGACGCCGCAGCAACCACCAGCAGACAACAGCTCTCGCTTAAGAAAAAAAGCCAAGAGCTGATAACAGCTCTCTCTACAAAGCAATCTATCTGCTGGTCGCGAGAAAACACTCAAAACGATGACGCATCTACTAATTCAAACGACGTCATTTCATAGACGTAAGCAAAACTGCCAACAGCTGATCTCTAAACACAAAGCTCCAAAACGCAGCGTTTCCACTTAATCAAACGACGCCGCTTCTCAACGCTCTTACAAAAGCACGCCTGCTGATCAGCAGCAATCAATACAACGCAAACAGCAGCAACTTCAACTCGAACTAAAACCAGCAGACCTTCATACGTCACGCTGACGACACCATATCTGCTGATTCCAATTCCACCAGCAGGAGCTACAGTAACTTTGACCAGCGTTGACTTCACCAAAAATCGATATTTCTCATTCTTAAACCAACGATACAGCTTTCGAATTCAGCAGAAATTTCAATCCTTTCGCAAATTCCTCAAAACACACGTGATTAATCCCAAATCAAATCAATTAATCACTAATATAACTTCTCAATCCTCACACTCACAGTCAAAATCCTTCAGCAGCTCCATCCACCTACGCTGTCTCATATTCAAGTCAGGCTGCGAAAACAAATACTGCAAACTCTTGTGGTCCGAGTACACCACAAACTGCTAGCCATACAGGTAGTGACGCCAGATCTTCAATGCAAAAACAACAGCTGCTAGCTCCAAATCATGAACTGGATAACGAGTCTCATGCGGTTTCAGCTGCCGCGAGGCATACGCAATGACCCGTCCATACTGCATCAACACACAGCCCAATCCATTGAGCGAAGCATCGGAACACACGACGTAACCACCTGAACCAGACGGCAAAGCCAACACAGGCGCAGTAGTCAACTTCTCCTTGAGCAATTGAAAAGCATTATCGCATTGCTCAGTCCAAATGAACCTCTTGTATTTCTGAGTCAGCTGAGTCATCGGCCTAGCTATACTAGGGAAACGCTCTATAAAACGACGGTAATAGCCAGCCAGACCCAAGAAACTACGAACCTCAGACACATTCCTAGGTCGCTCACAGTTCAAAAAAGCATCTACCTTACTGGGATCCATAGAAATGCCATCCGCTGAAATCACATGACCCAAAAACACGACGCGATCCAGCCAGAACTCGCACTTATAGAATTTAGCATACAGCTGCGAGTCACTCAACGTCTGAAGAACAACTCTCAAATTCTCCTTATGCTCCAAAGGAGTCTTCGAATACACCAAGATGTCGTCGATGAACACTATAACAAACTGATCTATAAACTCACGGAAGACTCGTGTAGTACCCAAACCCCATGGGGCCACGAAATAAAAAAAATAAAGACGAAATTGAAGGGCTGAAAGGAATAACAGCAAGTTGTATTGCCTTGCTAAAAAAATCAAAAAAATAACTATTGGCGCCAAGGAATAAAGCAACAGATTTCCATATCAATATTCAAAATACAAAATGCGATTGCGAATTACAACTACTGGAACTCTATTTGAATTGATCATTGTTGTAATGGATCTTAATACAATTTAACAAAAGATCAAAAACAACAGCAACGAAATGAACATCGCGGAATCGCCGGCCATTGATAAACACCCACACACCACAGACGATTCAGAATCCTCCTCCCGTCTGCCCCGGAACCGACTCACCTGCACCAAGAAAGCTAGTGAGCCTAGGGGCTCAGCAAGCAAAACTGAGAGTAACAAGAACACGACATACAGGCAGGCGCAATACATACAGTAACATAGTTTATAGGAAGACATTTAAACATAGCTCTTCGTAAACATTCAATTTTGGGAATAACTCAAATCCCAAACAAATGCAACAGCTGGAATGTAACTGCTGAATTTAAATATGAAATTCAATCGCTGACACAGGAAACGAAATTTGAATAAGAACTTGGTGTTGCAACATCAAACGACAACTACACTATCAGCTGCTGCCTATCAAACCAGACTTAACTTCTGATTCAATTAGCAACTCCGATTACATAGCGTCAATTTCCAATGTTACCATTCACCAGAATGAAGAAGAACTTCGAAATTTCATGATGAACTGGAACTTGAATGCTCAGTGGTTTAAAAACCAACATCAACAACTTCATAAAATACATTTTTGAGTTTCAAACATAAACCCACTGTGAACCCGAAAATTAAACATACATTTTCAAATCAGCAGAAACATGAACAATGGCTGAATTTGAACATAACTTAGGCAAGCAATCACAAAGCTGAAAGAGAACAATACATAAGCTTTCACGGCGTAGCAAGAATCATATTTACTTGCCTTAACACAGGATAAACACGAAACACAGCAGGTCTTAGCAGAAAGTCTCTTCAAGAACCGCAGCGAGTTTTCTATGGTTTCTTTGATGAAAAATGAAGGTTTTCTTGCAAAATGATGAGCTTATAGTCCACATGTACCATAGGCATGAGAGTCTGACTTGTAACAGGGTAAAAACACTCGAGTAGGCATGGTGTTCCACACCTACTTCTCAAAATTTGTTAAAAGTCCCCTATCACTATTTGAATTTGTCAAAACAATACTCTCATTTAAAAAGAACCATTCTCCCATCCGAAAAATCATTTTATTTTCGACTTCTGAAAATTACTCAGCTGGTGCTTAGGTAACAGCTGACCAGACCTCTGCACCATGTTCAAAATCTGAAAATAAGAAATCGGCTAGCAATTAAATGGTTAAGCTGAAATTCGAAATTAGAAATGGGTCCTTGAATTAAAAGGACTAAGAATTGTGGTCCTATGGATTTTGGGGTGTTACAACTCGGTTCATCAAATCCATGAATACTGCAGGGACATTGGTCAATCTGAATGGCATTACAAGAAACTCAAAGTGCCCGTACCTAGTACGAAAAGCAGTCTTCGCGACATCTTGATCTCTAACTCTCAGCTGATGGTACCCTGAACGTAGATCGATCTTCGAATATACAGCAGAACCTTGCAACTGGTCAAACAAGTCGTCGATCCTCGGCAACGGGTAATTATTCTTAACAGTAACTTTGTTCAGCTGACGAAAGTCAATGCACATTATCATTGTGCCATCCTTCTTCTTGACAAACAAAATAGGCGCTCCCCACGGCGACATGCTAGGTCTGATAAAACCTTTCTCGAGAAAATCATCCAGTTGCACCTTGAGCTCTCTCAACTCAGCAGGCGCTAAACGATATGGTTCACACGAAATCGGAGCTGTGCCAGGCACCAACTCAATGCTAAAGTCAATCTCCCTCTGCGAAGGAAAACCAGGGATCTCCTCCGGAAACACATCAGGAAAATGACGCACCACTGGAACGTCGCTGAGCTGCACATGCGAAGAAGTAGATGCATCCAACGCGTAAATCATAAACCAGCGTTCTCCGCCGACAACAAGCTGAACATCTCCATCGCTGAGATCAACGGAATCTTCGATTGGGAATCAGCACCGTAGAAATTCCATTTATCACCGGATTGAGGTCTAAACCGCACGATCCCATGGAAACAATCCACAGAGGCCCTATAGCTGGACAACACATCCATTCCCACTATCCAGTCGAAATCCCACAACATCAAACTAAACAAATTTGCTATCAACACATGCTCACCAAACCTCAGAATTCCATCCAACAAAACTTCCTGGGAGTACAAGCTCACGCCGCCAGGAGTAGAAATAGAAACAATATTGTGCAAAGAAGTGGTATGCAGACCATGCTCAACCACAAATGCATCAGAAATGAATGAATGCGATGCGCCGGTGTCAAACAATACTCGTGCAGGAAAATCAAAGACAAGGAATGTACCTGCAATCACCCTGCTCGGCTCCTCCTCCGCTTGATCCCTAGTAATGGCGTTCGCCTGAGCATGCTGAGGTCCAGAGAAAAACTGCTGAGATGACTGTCCGAAACGCAAATGACCAGGCTGCTGGAATGGCCTAAACGGAGTCTCTCCAATCTTGGGTTGCGGAAACGGAGGGGAATGACCCCTAGACAATCCTCCTCGACCCTGAGGTGGGGCTGCGGATATTACAAGAGCCCTGCACACCTGACCACAGATATTACAAGAGCCCTGCACACCAACGCACTGAGTTGACGGATGCTTGCCTCCACAGTAACCACAAAACTCTGCCCTAGAACCACTGCTACTAGAGCTGCCAGAACCAGACTTCTTCTTAAACTGATGGCCATGAGGTCGGAACCTCTAGCGGCCAGTCTGCTGAGCCAACTGCTGCTGCTGCTGGGGTTGATGGGCAGACTGGGAAGACTGCGAAGACTGCTCTCTCGGAACAGCGGGACGACCACCCCGAGAAACCTGAGGCCTAGCACGCGACCTCCGGTTCCGCAGACCTTCCTCTATATCAATAGCGCTATCCACAGCTTCTGCATAGCTCTTTGGTTTGCTCGACGAAACCAACGTATACAGCTCTTCGTTCAAACCCTCAAGAAACTTGGTCCTCTTGGCCCTCTCCCGGCCAGCTACATGCGGGACTTACGCCAACAGAGACGAAAACCTACGGGCATACTCCATAACAGACATGCTGCCCTGCTCCAAGTTGTCGAAATCCCGCTCACGGGCGTTCACGTACGACTCTGGGACGTACTCCTATTGAAAGGCAACACAGACACTGTCCCAAGTAATCCCCACACCGGTCTCCTCCAAAGTCCTCGAAGCGCCTCGCCACCAGCGCTCCGCACCCTTCCTCAGCTGAAAGGTCGCTAAACTCAATCGGAGATCATCATTGTACTGGACACGGTCGAAAAAACCAGTGATGTGCCGTAGCCACGAATCTGCATCCTCGCTAGACTCGTCACCGTTGAAAATCTGGGGACTCATCCTTTGGAACCTATCCATCACAATCTCCATGCTCTCCACTCGGGTTGCCAAATCTTCAACCTCATCCTCCTCACGCCTACCATGACCACGAAGAGGAATACTACGCTGGTCCTCATTCTGCCCCCCTACCTCTAGCTCTACGTCTAGGCGGCATCTACGCATACACTCAACAGGATAAGGAAACACAGAACAGAAACAACATAGATATCACATAACACAAACAATATGCAGCACATAAGTCACATAGTCAAGCACAAGAAACACACGACACTGTGCCTAGACTCAAGTGTGATCAAAGAATTCGAGCTTATCCCAGCTTAAGCTCTGATACCAAAAATGTCAGGCTTCGTGCTCACATCAGAGATAAACCACGCAAACACTAGCGGAAGCAACTAAAAAGTGGTTAAAGTTTTTGCTTTTGGCCTGACAGAAAGATAACATAATTATAAAATACGGGGATACTCAAAATAGATCCCAGTTACACAGCAAGCAAAGGCTACAAGCCCAAAGTAAACAGTGCAGCATAAACATGCATCAAGTACCTGACAACAACCACAACTGAATACATCAGAGCACAGGGCATCCCCTGGCTAAGTACTAATAATTATATATATACTATACTAACTGGGACACTCTAACCACCTCCTGGGGCACCTCCAGCCGGGCCAACTCCATGACTAGCTGAGTAACCTGGGAAACCTGAACGACAAACAGGCAAACAAAACAAACCAAGCCCCAGAGGGACATTGGGTCAAACCCCAGTACGGAGAGCAACCGAAACAGCTAAAGAAACAACATAAGATAAAATGCAGATGCTATCATGAGACACAGAACAATAGCTGAAGGCTTCAATCGAAGAAGGGAGCCAAGGAACTCAAGCACAGCTCAACGAAATCTGCAACGAATAGTGGCCACGGTGTGTGTAAAAGCATACGTGAATTACCCGCTCATCTTTACACCACACCCGAATACCAGATGCATCAAACAGCTCAACCTGCCGTTGCCCAACCCATGAACTGTGGTAGTTAACCACTCGACGCATGAGGGCTAACAGATCCCAGCAGGGAGATGAGAGTGCGGTATTGCCGCTCGCCCTCGCATCCTGGTAAGAAACAGAGCAACAACAACAAGGTACAAAGCAACAGGGATCTGAAATGTACGTGAACAATGCGTGTATGCATATAACAGAAAGCGGCTAACATATAACATATGCAAACAGCAACCATACACTGCATACACACACAGCGATGCATACCAGCAACCTCACATTAAATCCCAAGCCAATTCCAAGATATAACAAGCTCAAATCCGTACCTCGATATTCTACGCAACAATTACCACACACGGGGTCCCGAGAAATCTGATATGTAACCTGAAAACAGCGAACGCACGGCTAATGGTGCTGCTTCGCGATCTCGCTTCCAGCTAACCACAGCCTCTAAAAGTGGTATCCCACAAAGCATCGAAGAAAGAGGAGTCCAAAACTTCAACTCTTACTTCTAACAGATCTGTCTATCGCCGAGAATTGACGGAAAACCACCGCGAAGAACAGTAACCTAGGGTTCGCGACAGAGATCGACAATCGGGAAAATATTCTAAGTATGGGATCTGATACTAATTCGAAGACGAAGCCTTCTATTAAATACACTTCTCAACAGCTGACAGAAACAGGAACAGATTCCACCGACAAAATCAATTGTCATCACTGTTATCTCAACCAACAGCTGAATCTCTCAAACAACGCTAAGGCTAAACGGCGTCGCACCAACTTAACCAAACGACGTCACAGAGGGACACATCACCATGCTACCAACAGCTGATCAACAAACCATCAGCTGAATAAAACAACGCATCAGATCCATCAACAGTAGATGTCTAACATAACCAACAGCTGATACAAAGCTCTCCACTCAAACGCTGTCGTTCCAACTTAACTAAACGACGTAGTTTCTGCCTCACGCTACAGTACAAATCCGAAACCAGCGCTAACAACGATCACTCAACTACAGGAACGTTGACTCGCGTTGACATCTGTTGAACAAACCAAACAGACTTCTCTCGCGTAACAGATCTCTCACTAGCGCTAGGCCAAAACGGCGTCGTACCAACTAATCTAAACGACGACGTTTTGCACTCGCTACTAAAACACTTTGGCAGACTTCTAAACAGTACTAGCACTAACAGATTTCTCCTATTTGATCAGATCTCTCCACAAATCTGAATTCTTAAAATCCGATTAATTCAACCAATTAATCTTTTCTAAATTTCGGGTATCACAGCTGCAATATTCTGAAATTTTGAAATTTGGTAAATTTGGATCTCTATAGATTTGTTTTCCAAATATTTTTGGATATTTGCATGTTTTGCATTTTTTTTGAAATATGTTATAATGATTAATTTCCTTATTTGGCATGCAATTAATTATTATGTTTGATGTTATTGATATGAAAACAAGGAAAGTTTGTTCATATTTAGTGTATTGCCTCCATAAGGGTTGCTTTGTCTTACGAAGTTGGGTTTTAAGTGGGTCTTAATCGCTCCAATGATCTGGAAGCACTCTTAGACATTGTTGATTGTGTCAATATTAATTATTTATATCAAATATTAAGTAAAGCCAAAATTTTCGTCTAGTGAAACGTGTAATTTTAAATAATTAAGGTTTAGCCACAACTCCATTAATTATGAATAATTATGCATTAACAATATTTGGATCACATAAAGGACATAAATTATTAATTATATGAGCATAATAAATTTTACCCCACAGGGATTTTTGTTATGTCTGTGTAATTAATTAGGATAAAATATCATACTACATTTTCTTAATTTATCTAGAGGAGTTAAGGAAAATTAATATGATAGTTTTATCAAAAATTTTATGAAAATCAATAGAATTAAGACTTTAGCCCACATGCAAGTTTTATGTCGCTAGATTTTTTTTCCCATGATTTATATTGGTAAACATAATCTTAACTCAAAACATTTAGTGATAAGCATGTTATTTATTTATTCTATGCAGTAGAATCTGTTAATTTATCTGATAAGAATTGTGATATCCACGAACTTAAGGGTGATAATTACAAAGTCTGGAAAGAACGAGTTCTCTTTCATTTAGGGTGGATGGACATTGATTATGCCATAAGGAAAGACGAACCCATGGCTATTAATGAATTCAGTGAATCAGATGAGATTTCTCTTTATGAGAAGTGGGAGCGATCCAATCGCCTCTGCGTTATTTTCATAAAGCAAAAATCTGTACTGGTATTCGTGGTTCGATCGAGGGGCATGACAAAGTCAAGGACCTACTTAAGGCAATTGATGAACAATTTTCAACTTCAGACCTTGTCAGCACCCTGATAATGGAGTTCTCATCATTTACACTAACCAATTTGAAAGGTGTGCGAGAGCACATCATGAAAATGAGGGACATAGCGGCTCGGCTGAAAACACTTGAGGTGGATATATCTGATAAATTTCTTGTGCACTTCATTTTATGCACTCTTCCATAGCAATATGGACCTTTCAAAATCTCTTATAAAAAAAATACAGATAAATGGTCACTCAATGAATTATTGACCATGTGTGTTCAAGAAGAAGGAAGGTTGTTGATGGAAACCAGTGATAATATTCTGTTAACTGCACAAGGCAAGTCTTCCAAACAAGCCAAAGTCAAGGGGAAGGCGAAATAAAAAATTTCACCCAATCTTGACATTAAGAAAGAACCCAAGTATTTATTCAGTAAAAAGAAGGGACACGTGATGTGAGACCTGGATTGTATTAAGATTAATTTGGCTGGGATTAATCGGTTTTTAACGATTTCTGGTGATTCAGATATCTGTTTGAGGCTTTGGATTGCATTTTCGGGTCAGATTTCATATTTTAAGCAATTCTGGAAGATTTCGTATTTTTGAGATTTTTGGGTGAAAGCTGGTTTCATGGTGAAAGCTGGTCGATTTGGTGAAAACCAGTCGTAGCGTGTATTAGTAATGCGGGAGATCAAACGCCGTCGTTTTGGCGTGAGTGACCAGTCGTTGGCAAAGTTTGCCAGCAGATAGTATTTTAGGCGTTGTGTAGGATCTGCCAGCAGCAACGCTTAAGTGGTTTCAGCAGAGAGCGCTAAGGATTTCAAAACGATGACGTTTTGTGAAGCATCGACTGGGTGATATCTGTTAGCAGCAAGCTCCTGTAGCAAAGTGCAATACGCCGTCGTTTGGATTAGTTGAGGCGACGTCGTTTTGGTTAGCGCTAAGAAATCAGCAGCTGGTGTGTTTGCCCTAGTAGCGATCAGTCGTTGCATGTGTTAGTTCAACAGATTTGCTGACGTGGTTAAGCGACGTCGTTTAGATTAGTTGAAACGGTGCGTTTCAAGTGTTGCGTCTAGTACCAGTCGCAGGGATCTGTTGCGTTGTTGAGAAATCCAGTCGCTGGTTTTGGTTAACCAGCTGTTGACAGATAGGATGATGTGAGCTGTGCGACGTCGTTTAGTTAAGTCGCTGCGACACCGTTTTGCTTAGTGTTATTGAGAATTCAGCAGTTGCGTTTCAAGTGTTGCGTCTAGTACCAGTCGCAGGGATCTGTTGCGTTGTTGAGAAATCCAGTCGCTGGTTTTGGTTAACCAGCTGTTGACAGATAGGATGATGTGAGCTGTGCGACGTCGTTTAGTTAAGTCGCTGCGACACCGTTTTGCTTAGTGTTATTGAGAATTCAGCAGTTGGTTTGCTTTGCACCTGGTGGTTGTGTTTTCAACGAGTGTCGACTGGTTTTGTCGGTGGGATTTGTTATCAGCAGTCAAGAAGTTTATATAATTGGAGACTTGGTCTTCGATCGATTACCAGATCCCATAGTTAGCGAAATAATCTCTCGATTGTCGACTTCTGTTCTTCGAACCCTAGAACACTGTTCAGCCGTGAGTTTCTCCGACGAATTCCCGTCGTTTTCGGCCATCGTTTGTTACGATTGAGGTAGCGTTGGACTCCTCTCGTTAAGGCGCTTCGTTTCCTACCCTTCTCTTAGGCAACGGAGGAGCTGGAAGAGGATCGCAGAGACATCTTCTTTGTTTAGTTTGTTAGCATCATATCCTAGCTTGTTGGGGTAAGTAAAGGTTCTACCTTTTTAAGCATTGTTATAGCTTTCGTAGTGTATAAAGGTAGAATTAGTGCTGGTGGAGTTGATAACTCCCAGCCGTGGAATTTCTGAGATGTAGTCCTTGAGAAGTTGTTTGTATTGGCTAGAAGATGACAGATCTGTGTGTCGATCGGACTATTCGTTGAAGCAATCTTCTTTCTAGTTGAATCTCAGGAATTTAAGGTACGGATTTGAGCATGATGTAGCTGGGAATTGGCGTGAGATTTAATGTTAGATGGCTGCTGGTGCATTGTCGTGGATGTTGCTGTGTCCATATGTGATTGCTGTTGATGTTAGCTGCTATGTTTATGCATACACGCATTTCCCGTATTGCATTATATCTCTGTTGCAGTCATTGCTTTGTATCTCATTGTTTTGCCGTTGTTTCTTACCAGGATACGAGGGCGAGCGGCAATACCGCACTCTCATCTCCCTGCTGGGTTTTGTTACCCACCATACGCCGAGTGGTTAACTACCACAGTTCATGGGCGAGGCAACGACATGTTGAGTTGTTTGTTGCATCTGGTATTTGGGTGTAGTGTCAAGGCGAGTGGCTCATTACCACACTTTGGACACACCCCGTGCCCACTGATTTGTTGCTAATCTTGTGGAGCTATGTTTGAGTTCCTTGGCTCCCTTGTTGGTTGAAGCCTTCAGTTGTTATCCGGTGTCTCTTGCATAGAATCTGCATTTTATCGACATGTTGAGTTGTTTGTTGCATCTGGTATTTGGGTGTAGTGTCAAGGCGAGTGGCTCATTACCACACTTTGGACACACCCCGTGCCCACTGATTTGTTGCTAATCTTGTGGAGCTATGTTTGAGTTCCTTGGCTCCCTTGTTGGTTGAAGCCTTCAGTTGTTATCCGGTGTCTCTTGCATAGAATCTGCATTTTATCTTATGCATTTCCTTTAGCTGTTTTAGTTGCTCTCCGTACTGGGGTTTGACCCCAGGTCCCTCTGGAGCTTGGTTGTTTTCCTTGTTTGTGTTGTTTTCAGGGAATCCAGGTTTTACAGCTGGTCGTGGTTTTAACCCAGCTGGCGGTGCCCAGGAGGTGGTTAGAGTATCCCAGTATCGTATAGCATATACTTATGTATCAGTATTGTTAGCCAGGGAATGCCCTGTGCTTCGTTGTTGTAGTTAGTGGTTGGAGTCTGATACTTGTGCATGTATGTTGTACTGTATTGAAATGGTGTGTAGCCATTTGTTGCCTTGTTGGTTTCATTTGTAAACTAGGATATCTATTTTGAGTATCGCACTATTTTAAATTATATTGTTTTTAACAGTCAGGCCAAAAGAGAAAATTTTACCCGCTTTTTAATAGCTTCCGCATGTGTTTATATGTTTTATCTCTGATATGAGCACGAGGACTGACATTTTTGGTATCAGAGCTTAAGCTGGGATAAGCTCAATTTCTTTGATCACACTTGAGTCTAGGCACCGTGTCGTGTGTTGCATGTGCTTGACTATGTGACTACGTGCTGCCTATTTCTGTGTTATATGCTGTATCTGTTCTGTTTTGCTTGATCCTGTTGAGTATTTTCGTAGATGCCGCCTATACGTCATGGTAGAGGTAGGGGGCAGTTTGAGGAATCGGCAGGACAGAACGAGGATCGGCGTAGCGCTCCTAGTC
This sequence comes from Dorcoceras hygrometricum, assembly GCA_001598015.1. NCBI lineage: Eukaryota > Viridiplantae > Streptophyta > Magnoliopsida > Lamiales > Gesneriaceae > Dorcoceras > Dorcoceras hygrometricum. Next base: position 49,825 of record KV007466.1, read on the forward strand.
GTTCTCGTAGTAGGCGTGATGAGGAGGAGGAAGTTGGTGACTTGCCTCCCCTGGTGGAGCGGATGGATGTTGTTATAGCACGGTTTCAGAGGATGAACCCTCTAGTCTTAAATGGTGACGAGTCCAGCGAGGATGCAGACTCGTGGCTCAGGAATATTATTGGTCTTTTCGATCGGGTGCAGTATGATGATGATCTTCGACTGAGTTTAGTGACCCTCTTGATTAGGAAGGCTGTAGAGCGCTGGTGGTGAGGCGCTTCGAGTACCTTGCTGGAGACCGGTGTTGGGATCTCTTGGGGCAGTTTTTGCGAGACCTTCCGACAGGATCATGTACCCGAGTCTTATGTGAACGCCCGGGAGCGGGAGTTCGACCATCTGGAGCAGGGCTCGATGTCGGTCCGGGAGTATGCGAGGAAGTTTTCTTCTTTGTTGGCATACGTTCCCCATGTTTCTGGTCGGAACAGGGCCAAGCGGACTAGATTTCTTGAGGGCTTGAATGAAGAGCTATATCAGATGGTGTTGACCAGAAAACCCCAGACGTATGCTGAGGCAGTGGATAGTGCCATCGACATTGAGGAGGGTTTGCGTAGCCGTCGTGCTCGTAGGCAGCAGGTGGCTCGTGGTGGTCGTCCCACTGGTCAGGGAGCACAGTCTTCTCATTCATCCCAGTCAGCCCATCAGCCCCAGCAGCAGCAGCCACAGGTGGCACAACAGTCTAGCCGTCAGAGGTTCCGACCCCACGGTCAGCAGTTCAAGAAGAAGTCGGGTTCTGGCTCTTCTGGTTCGGGCAGCTCGAGTAGCAGTGGTTCTCGGGCTGAGTTTTGTGGTTTTTATGGTGGAAAGCATCCGTCTACGCAGTGTGTTGGTGTGCAAGGTTCCTGCAACCTTTGTGGTCAGTACGGGAATTTTGTTAGAGTGTGTCCGTCAGCTGGATCACAGCAGACCGCGGCCTAGCCTCAGGGTCGAGGAGGTCAGTCTAGGGGTCGTTCCCCTCAGTTTCAACAGCCTCGGTTGGGTAAGACTCAGTTTAGGCCATTTCAGCAGCCTGGTCCGTCGCGGTTCGGACAGTCATCTCAGCCTTTCTTCTCTCGACCCCAGCATGCTCAGGTTAACGCCATCACTATGGAGCAGGCCGAGGAGACGCCGAGTCGGGTGATCGCAGGTACTTGTCTTGTTTTTTATTTTCCTGCGGGTGTGTTGTTTGACACCGATGCATCGCATTCGTTTATTTCTGATTCGTTTGTTGTTGAGCATGGTTTGTGTACCATCCCTTTGCACGATGCTGTTTATGTTTCTACCCCTGGCGGTGTGAGCTTGTTCTCCCAGGAGGTTTTGTTGGATGGCGTGTTGCGGTTTGGTGAGCATGTGTTGGTGGCGAGTTTGATTCGTTTGATGTTGTGGGATTTAGATTGTATAGTTGGGATGGACGTGTTGTCCAAGTATAGGGCCTCCGTGGACTGTTTCCATGGGATTGTGCGCTTTAGGCCTATGTCTGGCGAGAAATGGGACTTCTACGGCCAGGATTCTCGATCGAAACCGTTGGTCTCAGCAATGGAAATGTTCAACTTGTTGTCCTTGGGGAATGCTGGCTTCTTGATTTACGCTTTGGATGCGTCTTCTTCTTCCCATGTGCAGCTTAGTGACGTTCCCATGGTGCGACACTTTCCCGATGTGTTTCCTGAGGAGATTCCTGGTTTTCCTCCAAGGCGGGAGATAGACTTCAGCATAGAGCTTGTGCCTGGCACAGCTCCGATTTCTCATGCCCCGTATCTTCTGGCGCCTGCGGAGTTGAGAGAACTCGAGGTGCAGTTAGATGATTTGCTGGAGAAATGTTTTATCCGACCTAGTATGTCACCGTGGGGAGCGCCCATTTGGTTTGTGAAGAAGAAGGATGGCTCAATGCGGATGTGCATTGATTTCCGCCAGTTGAACAAAGCTACTGTCAAGAACAAGTACCCGTTACCGAGAATCGATGATTTGTTCGATCAGTTGCAAGGTTCTGCGGTATATTCGAAGATTGATTTGCGATCAGGGTACCATCAGCTGAGAGTGAGAGACCAAGATGTTGCAAAGACTGTGTTTCGTACAAGGTACGGACATTTCGAGTTTTTGGTGATGCCGTTTGGTTTGACCAATGCGCCTGCAGTCTTTATGGATCTGATGAACCGGATTTTTAGAGAGTTCATAGACCAGTTTGTGATTGTTTTCATTGACGACATCTTAGTGTACTCGAAGACTCCGAGGGATCACAAGGAGAACTTGGGAATTGTCCTGCAGAGGTTGAGAGAACAGCAGTTGTATGCTAAATTCTCCAAGTGCGAGTTTTGGTTGGATCGTGTTGAATTTCTGGGTCATGTCATTTCAGCGGATGGCATTTCTGTGGATCCCAGTAAGGTTTATGCTGTTCTGAACTGAGAGCGTCCCAGGAATGTGTCTGAGATTCGCAGTTTCTTGGGTTTAGCTGGCTATTACCGTCGTTTCATCAAAGTTTTCTCTAGCATAGCCAAGACGATGACTCAATTGATCCAGAAAGACAAGAGGTTTATTTGGACTGAGCAGTGTGAGAATGCGTTTCAACTGCTCAAGGAGAAGCTGACTACTGCGCCTGTGTTGGCTCTGCCGTCCGGTTCAGGTGGTTTCGTTGTTTGTTCTGACGCTTCGCTCAATGGATTGGGCTGTGTTTTGATGCAAAATGGTCGAGTCATTGCGTATGCTTCACGGCTGCTGAAACCGCACGAGACTCGTTATCCAGTCCATGATTTGGAGCTAGCGGCCGTTGTTTTTGCGTTGAAGATCTGGCGTCATTACTTGTATGGCGAACAATTTGGGGTGTACTCGGAACACAAGAGTTTGCAGTATCTGTTTTCGCAGCCTGACTTGAACATGAGACAACGTCGTTGGATGGAGCTGCTAAAGGACTTTGATTGTGAAATCAAGTACCAGCCTGGGAAGTCGAACGTAGTGGCCGATGCTTTGAGTAGGAAGGCTAGTGAGATGCTTGTGTCGTTGTACATCTCTAAGGATCAAGAGCATCTTAACACTACGGGTTGGATATTCTACCCGGCTGAAGATTGTGTTGTGGTTTCATCGTTCCAAGTGGAGCCGCAGATTGTTTCTAGTATTTGAGCAGCTCAAAGGACCGATCCTTCCATCCATGAGTTGAAGTTGAAGGTCAGGACTGGCGAACTTGAGGATTATTCTGTCTCGTCCGATGGGTGTTTGAGGTTTCGTGGCAGGTTGGTGTGCCAAACCTCATTGATTTGAAGGAGGAGATCCTTCGGGAAGAGCACTGTAGCCGACATAGTGTTCATCCTGGTGCACGGAAGATGTACCATGCGTTGAAGCCGCACTTCTGGTGGGCTGGCCTGAAGAGTGACGTGGCTGGTTTTGTCGCTCGTTGTTTGAACTGTCAGATGGTTAAGGCCAAAAGGATGAGACCTGGTGGTCTGTTGCAGAGTTTAGAAGTGCCCCTATGGAATTGGGAGCACATAGCTATGGATTTCGTGACGCATCTGTCTCGTTCCAGCAGAGGATGCGATGCTATTTGGGTGGTTATCGACCGTTTGTCGAAGTCTGCACATTTTATTCCCTATGGGATGACCTTCTCGTTGAAGAAAATGGCGAAGCTATACGTTTATTTTGTTGTTAGACTGCACGGTGTGCCTGTTTCGATTGTCTCAGACCGAGATCCGAGGTTTACTTCCAGGTTTTGGAAGAGTTTAGCAAACAGCTTTGGGTACCAGATTGGCGATGAGCACCGCATATATGGCCAATCTGAGAGAACTATCCAGACGTTGGAGGATATGTTACGAGCTGTTGTGTTGCATTTCGGAGGTAGCTGGCATGACGCGTTGTCTTTGGTTGAGTTTTCGTATAATAACAGCTATCAGGTGACGATTGGTATGGAGCCGTTTGAGGCTTTGTATGGCAGGAAGTGCAGATCGCCGGTATGTTGGGAAGAAGTGGGGGAGAAGCAGCTATCTGCCACTGACTTTGTGCAGCAAATGAAAGATCATGTGGATCTTATTCGACAGCGGATGTAGTGTTATGCGCTTTGGACACAAGGGAAAGTTAGCCCCTCGTTACGTCGGACCGTATGAGATTGTTGAGAGGATTGGCCCTTTAGCGTATCGGCTGTTATTGCCTCCGGAATTGTCTTCTCTACATGATGTCTTTCATGTTTCCATGTTGAGGAAGTATGAGCCAGATCCGTCTCATGTGCTTAGAACTGACGAGGTGGAGCTAGATCAGTCGTTGAGCTATCAATAATATCCCTTGCAGATCCTTGGCCGAAAAGAGAAACAGCTGAGAACTAAAACCATTCCGTTGGTAATGGTGCAATGGAGCAAACATGGTAGGGAAGAAGCTACATGGGAGTTGGAAGAAAAGATCAGCGCGAGTGGCCGCATCTGTTTGAGTAGCTGTTGAGCTAAATTCCAGTAGTTTGTAGCTTTTGGTTGTATTCTTTTCCCTAGTTGTTGTTAGTTGTTTGCTCAGTTATCTTGAACTCTTAGCCTTGTGTTAGGCAAGTTATTGTTTGTATTTTGCTGCTGTGATGTGTTCCAGAGTTGTTGTTGTAATTTCGGGGACGAAATCATTTTTAGTGGGGGAGAAATGTGAGACCTGGATTGTATTAATATTAATTTGGATGGAATTAATCGGTTTTTAAGGATTTCTGGTGATTCAGATATCTGTTTGAGGCTTTGGATTGCATTTTCGGGTCATATTTCATATTTTATGCAATTCTGGAAGTTTTCGTTTTTTTGAGATTTTTGGGTGAAAGCTGGTTTCATGGTGAAAGCTGGTCGATTTGGTGAAAACCAGTCGTAGCGTGTATTAGTAATGCGGGAGATCAAACGTCGTCGTTTTGGCGTGAGTGACCAGTCGTTGGCAAAGTATGCCAGCAGATAGTATTTTAGGCGTTGTGTAGGATCTTCCAGCAGCAACGCTTAAGTGGTTTCAGCAGAGAGCGCTAAGGATTTCAAAACGGTGACGTTTTGTGAAGCATCGACTGGGTGATATCTGTTAGCAGCAAGCTCCTGTAGCGAAGTGCAATACGCCGTCGTTTGGATTAGTTGAGGCGACGTCGTTTTGGTTAGCGCTAAGAAATCAACAGCTGGTGTGTTTGCCCTAGTAGCGATCAGTCGTTGCATGTGTTAGTTCAACAAATTTGCTGACGTGGTTAAGCGACGTTGTTTAGATTAGTTGAAACGCTGCGTTTCGAGTGTTGCGTCTAGTACCAGTCGCAAGGATCTGTTGCGTTGTTGAGAAATCCAGTCGCTGGTTTTGGTTAACCAGCTGTTGACAGATAGGATGACGTGAGCTGTGCGACGTCGTTTAGTTAAGTCGCTGCGACACCGTTTTTCTTAGTGTTATTGATAATTCAGCAGTTGGTTTGCTTTGCACCTGCTGGTTGTGTTTTCAACGAGTGTCGACTGGTTTTGTCGGTGGGATTTTTTATCAGCAGTCAAGAAGTTTATATAATTGGAGAGTCGATCGATTACCAGATCCCATACTTAGCAAAATAATCTCTCGATTGTCGACTTTTGTTCTTCGAACCCTAGAACACTGTTCAGCCGTGAGTTTCTCCGGCGAATTCCCGTCGTTTCCGGCCATCGTTTGTTACGATTGAGGTAGCGTTGGACTCCTCTCGTTAAGGCTCTTCGTTTCTTACCCTTCTCTTAGGCAGCGGAGGAGCTGGAAGAGGACCGCCGAGACATCTTCTTTGTTTAGTTTGTTAGCATCCTATCCTAGCTTGTTGGGGTAAGTAAAGGTTCTACCTTTTTAAGCTTTGTTAGAGCTTTCGTAGTGTATAAAGATAGAATTAGTGCTGGTAGAGTTGATAACTCCCAGCCGTGGCATTTCTGAGATGTAGTCCTTGAGCAGTTGTTTGTATTGGCTAGCAGGTGACAGATCTGTGTGTCGCTCGGACTATTCATTGAAGCAATCTTCTTTCTAGTTGAATCTCAGGAATTTAAGGTACGGATTTGAGCTTGATGTAGCTGGGAATTGGCGTGAGATTTAATGTTAGATGGCTGCTGGTGCATTGCCGTGGATGTTGCTGGGTGCATATGTGATTGCTGTTGATGTTAGCTGCTATGTTTATGCATACACGCATTTCCCATATTGCATTCATATCTCTATTGTAGTCATTGCTTTGTATCTCGTTGTTTTGCTATTGTTTCTTACCAGGATACGAGGGCTAGCGGCAATACCGCACTCTCATCTCCCTGCTGGGTTTTGTTAGCCACCATGCGTCCAGTGGTTAACTACCACAGTTCATGGGCGAGGCAACGACAGGTTGAGTTGTTTGTTGCATCTGGTATTTGGGTGTAGTGTCAAGGCGAGTGGCTCATTACCACACTTTGAACACACCCCGTGGCCACTGATTCGTTGCTGATCTTGTGGAGCTATGTTTGAGTTCCTTGGCTCCCTTGTTGGTTGAAGCCTTCAGTTGTTATCCGGTGTCTCATGCATAGCATCTGCTTTTTATCTTATGCATTTCCTTTAGCTGTTTTAGTTGCTCTCCGTACTGGGGTTTTACCCCAGGTCCCTCTGGGGCTTGGTTGTTTTCCTTGTTTGTGTTGTTTTCAGGGAATCCAGGTTTTACAGCTGGTCGTGGTTTTAACCCAGCTGACGGTGCCCCAGGAGGTGGTTAGAGTATCCCAGTAGCGTATAGCATATACTTATGTATCAGTATTTTTAGCCAGGGAATGCCTTGTGCTTCGTTGTTGTAGTTAGTGGTTGGAGTCTGATACTTGTGCATGTATGCTGTACTATATTGAAATGGTGTGTAGCCATTTGTTGCCTTTGTTGGTTTCATTTGTAAACTGGGATATCTATTTTGAGTATCTCACTATTTTAAATTATATTGTTTTTAACAGTCAGGCTAAAAGCAAAAATTTTACCCGCTTTTTAATAGCTTCCGCATGTGTTTGTATGTTTTATCTCTGATATGAGCACGAGGCCTGACACGTGAAGAAGGATTGCACTAAATTTAAGGATTGTCTTGAACAAAAAGGTATTCCTATCTCTTTTGTTTGTTATGAATCTAATAGGTAAATACGATTTATAAGACTTGATGGATTGACTCTGGTTCTACAATCCATGTGATAAATACCCTACAGGATATGCAAAATCTAAGGAAGACAATTGGAAGTGAGCAAAGCATCTATTTTTGAAACAAGATGTGTTCACATGTGGAGGTTGTTGGGACTTGCATTCTGCATTTAGCTAGTGGTTTTGTTTTAGTTTTGGAAAAGACTTTTTATATTCCTAGTTTTTCTAGGAATTTAATTTCAGTTTCAAGTCTTGTACCGTTTGGATATTCCTTCCAATTTTTGGATAATTCAATAAAGTTCTTTATAAATCCAATGTTGTTGGGAATGGTACAATGATTGATGGTCTTTTCAAAATTTCTTTACAAAACAATCGTAACACCACTATGCATATTCACGCGGGTATTAAAAGATGTGTTATAAACGATAATTCCTCTATTTTGTGATAGCAGGGATTAGTACATATCTCCATTGATAGAATTAAGAGATAAGTAAAATATGGAGTACTTAGTACTTTAGATTTTACGAGCTTCAAGACTTGTGTTGACTGCATTAAGGGCAAGTAGACAAACAAATCTAAAAAAGGTGCCAAGAGGAGTACTACTGTGAGGCTCTCTGCTCACAATTAAGTCTCTAATCTCAATCAGTGGGTTATTAATTTAAACTAAACAAGTTTATTAAATCTAATATGGTTCGTATATAAGATAGTAAAAATTTCTTATTTTGTTTAACCAGCAGAAGCGAAAAAAAGGTTCAGCTTGTACAACCAGCAGAAGCTTAAAGGATTCAGCTTGTATCGTAAACGTTATTCATTTATGAAAATACTTCATTGTTCTCGGTAGGTACAAGCTAAGTTTACTAGTACACTCTTGATTCTTATATACAAAACCCGAATTGAGCAACCTAAGACAACTATCCAAAAACATAAACTATCAGCTGGTAGTTATTCTTCCTGCTGCTGACCCATCGTCTAGGTAGTTACTCTCTCGCTACCCTTGGTTGCTCCCCACTAGTTTCTTCCTCATGTTGTCATGCACACATACAAAACAAAACAACAGCCGGATAAACTCCGGTGAGAATCATCTCAGTATAATCAGCAGGCATGAATAATAGCAACAAAATGAATAACAGCGTATCAACTGTAAAACAAATGCAATGCAATGAATGATTCTGTTTCTCTTCTTCGATCTCAGAATTGATTCCATTTCAGTTCGATGCCATCAAGATTCGTATCCGATCTTGACATGAATATTCATCTATCGAAACCATCTCCGGCTTCGAAAATCAGGCCAACTCAGTCCTGGGCATTAGAATCAATTCAATTCTCTTCGTTATGCAATGTCATGCAAATATAAAAGATCCACTACCTGTGATGGATCGACACATACACAATTCAAGTTCTAAATCAAGAACAGTAATCAAACATGTATGTGATTTCAGCGGGATAACTCAAGAAATATCATTCTCGAGTAATCTAATCCCTGACTCTTCTGTCAAATTATACCTTCGTATGTTATGTTTTGACAACACTTCACTTCTTGCTTTCAAACTCTGTTTCAACACTTCCCGGGAACTTCACAGAATCACAGTTCAATATCAATATTCATGGTGTTCCCAGTATTCGAATTCAATCTTATTTATAAGTGCAAGTCTCTGGTTCTGGTGGAATTTCCAACGAAATCGGTATGAATTCCACGTGTCATGCTGAGTATTCAAACAGGATATACTCCCACCGCTTCGAAAGTGGATAACGTTAAACAGATTCCTCAACTGTTGTTCTTCCTCAGTCGCTGTATTTCAATATCAAAACAACGCTGTATCAATTAACCCAGACGACGACGTAATAGCCCAACAGCTGATTCCCGATTTCTACTGAAAGTACTCACCAGCCGGTCACACTAAAAGATTTCACCGTTAAATAAACTCAATCGCTGTTCAAACTAGTCATATGTCATTCCCTCGATTGGAAGTATCATTCTTTTGTTATTCAGCAGAAGCAACAATCAGTCGCCGCATGAATACAACCCAGCAGGTGTATAAACCAGCATGCAACAATATCTCTTGCAAAGAACCAGATGCTGGTTGTCGAATTCCCTTCAAAATCCATCAGCAGCTGGTTACGCAAAATTACTCAAAATGACGATGCGTCAACTAATCTAGACGACGCCGTACTAGATATGCCACATCGCTACCAACTGCTGGTAAACCAGCAGGCATCCATCCTTCACAACGATTCGAAACCAGCAGTTGCACTTACCCAAACGACGTCGTTGCGCTTATAACAATCAGCAGATACAACAAACCATCGAATGATTTCAGATCCCTCGACTGGTCACTCATTCATGCAAAACGATATCGTATCGAGGTTCCTGTTCATAAGTCAAAATGATGTCGCATTGCTCCCTCTGCTGGCACCAAGTTTCACATACTTGCCTCGACTGATTTGCGTTTATTACCAAAACGACGACGTCGCACCTACGTCATCAAAACAAGTCGACACATCAATAAACCAGCATATACACCAAGAACTCTTGCTGCTGGTTATTACTTACTAATTCTCTTCTTAATTATTTCGGGCATTACATTTCTCCCCCTCTAAAAATTCGAGTTCGTCCCGAACTCATCAGCAGTCGCTATATGCATATAGGAATCATGCAGTAACAAATCTTTGTATCAATGAACACATTAGCAGGAAAATTGCACAAATAGCAGTTACCTGCAAAAACCTCATCAGGAGCTGCTTGTGCTTGTTCTTCAGTCAAAACAAACACACTTGCTTGCTGTTTCGGAGGTTGAATTACTGTTTGGCTTCCTCCTTGTTTACCCTGCTGCTGATTCTGGGGTTGAAATGAATGTACAGAGGAGGCTTGCCTTTCTGGTATTGGCATCGTTCTCGCTGCTTCCGAATTCTGTAAATTCCCAGAATTACGTTGAGGACATATTCTCGCGAAATTTCCCGGTTGATTGCAATTATGGCAAAGACCAGACACTCCTCTACATTGTTATGTAGCATGTCTGCCTCCACACTTGGTACAGTAATCACCAAATTCCTGTCCAGCTCCCAGTTGTTTGAATTCACTTGAACTGGAGGAGCTACTGGTACCTGAACGTTTAAATTGTTTTCCTATTTCCACTACTACTGTTTCCAGCATCAAATCGAGGGGGCGGTGGAATTTGAAATTCCCCTTGTGATGCTCTTGCGTCTGGTGGTACAAATTGCGATCTACGTTGCCTTAGCAATCCAGATTCTGCACCTTTTGCATGATTCAACGCATCGGCAAAAGTATTTGGTCGATCAGTGTTCACCAAAGTAAACACGTCAGGATTCAGGCCATTGATAAACTGATCAGCTTGTGCTTCATCGCTGATAGCAACATGTGGCGCAAATTTAAGCAAACTGGTAAATTTAGCAACATATTCTTCAATAGTCAATGGCCCCAGTCTCAGGTTTGCAAATTCTGCCCCTTTATCCTTTCGATACGAATTGGGGAAAAATCGTTGATAGAAAGCTGTTCGAAATACTGCCCAAGTAATCACAGTACCCTGATTCTCAAGCGCTTTCTTGGTTGCTATCCACCAACTCTTACCCAGACCATGCAACTGGTGAACTATCAGTTTTACCCGACGATCATCGGTATACTCAAGTGCTTCAAATAATTGCTCAATATCTTCCAACCAGTTCTCACATTCTATCGCATTTTCTGTTCCTGCCAACGTTGGTGGTTTAAAAGACTGGAACCGTTTCAACAACGTTTCCATCGGAGTAGCAGCTGCATTCAACATATCAGTCGATGTACTACCCTGCTCTGTCTGTCTGTTAGTTGTTCTTCGCGGAGGCATATCTATAAATCAAACAGACTTGGTCATCATTTCTCATCAATCAATAACAAGTCAATCTCAGTCCCTCCTCTGATTAGCATACATCAATGTACTTCTTTTCAAAAGATTGAGTTCTGATTCATGCTTCGTTCAATACATGCCATTTATTCTCTTCTCAAAGAGCATGTAATTCTCAAATCTGCTCGGCATAGTCCTACCAGTTCTTCACATAATCAGGTAATATAAATTCAAAAGTAGTAAGACATATACCACACAAGAATGCAATCAAGTAATCACTCAGGAAAAACTCGATCTACCCCCCACTCATCTAAGTCAATGATCTTAATGATGTTGGAGGCTCTGATACCACCTGTTGTGAGGCTCTCTGCTCACAATTAAGTCTCTAATCTCAATCAGTGGGTTATTAATTTAAACTAAACAAGTTTATTAAATCTAATCTGGTTCTTATATAAGATAGTAAAAATTTCTTATTTTGTTTAACCAGCAGAAGCGAAAAAAAGGTTCAGCTTGTACAACCAGCAGAAGCTTAAAGGATTCAGCTTGTATCGTAAACGTTATTCATTTATGAAAATACTTCATTGTCCTCGGTAGGTACAAGCTAAGTTTACTAGTACACGCTTGATTCTTATATACAAAACCCGACTTGAGCAACCTAAGACAACTATCCAAAAAAATAAACTATCAACTGGTAGTTATTCTTCCTACTGCTGACCCATCGTCTAGGTAGTTACTCTCTCGCTACCCTTGGTTGCTCCCCACTAGTTTCTTCCTCCTGTTGTCATGCACACATACAAAACAAGACAACAGCCGGATAAACTCCGATGAGAATCATCTCAGTATAATCAGCAGGCATGAATAATAGCAATAAAATGAATAACAGTGTATCAACTGTAAAACAAATGCAATGAAATGAATGATTCTGTTTCTCTTCTTCGATCTCAGAATTGATTCCATTTCAGTTCGATGCCATCAAGATTCGTATCCGATCTTGACATGAATATTCATCTATCGAAACCATCAAACATGTATGTGATTTCAGCGGGATAAATCAAGAAATATCATTCTCGAGTAATCTAATCCCTGACACTTCTGTCAAATTATACCTTCGTATGCTCTGTTTTGACAACACTTCACTTCTTGCTTTCAAACTCTGTTTCAACACTTCCCGGGAACTTCACAGAATCATAGTTCAATATCAATATTCACGGTGTTCCCAGTATTCGAATTCAATCTTATTTATAAGTACAAGTCTCTGGTTCTGGTGGAATTTCCAACGAAATCGGTATGAATTCCACGTGTCATGCTGAGTATTCAAACAGGATATACTCCCACCGCTTCGAAAGTGGATAACGTTAAACAGATTCCTCAACTGTTGTTCTTCCTCAGTCGCTGTTCGAAACACCAGTCGCTGTATTTCAATATCAAAACAATGCTGTATCAATTAACCCAGACGATGACGTAATAGCCCAACAGCTGATTCCCGATTTCTACTGAAAGTACTCACCAGCTGGTCACACTAAAGGATTTCACCGTTAAATAAACTCAATCGCTGTTCAAACTAGTCATATGTCATTCCCTCGATTGGAAGTATCATTCTTTTGTTATTCAGCAGAAGCAACAATCAGTCTCCGCATGAATACAACCCAGCAGGTGTATAAACCAGCAGGCAACAATATCTCTTGCAAAGAACCAGATGCTGGTTGTCCAATTCCCTTCAAAATCCATCAGCAGCTGGTTACGCAAAATTACTCAAAACGACGACGCGTCAACTAATCTAGACAACGCAGTACTAGATATGCCACATCGCTACCAACTGCTGGTGAACCAGCAGGCATCCATCCTTCACAACGATTCGAAACCAGCAGTTGCACTTAACCAAACGACGTCGCTGCGCTTATAACAATCAGCAGATACAACAAACCATCGACTGATTCAGATCCCTCGACTGGTCACTCATTCATGCAAAACGATATCGTATCGAGGTTCCTGTTCATAAGTCAAAATGATGTCGCATTGCCCCCTCTGCTGGAACCAAGTTTCACATACTTGCCTCGACTGATTTGCGTTTATTACCAAAACGACGACGTCGCACCTACGTCATCAAAACCAGTCGACACATCAATAAACCAGCAGATACACCAATAACTCTTGCTGCTGGTTATTACTTACTAATTCTCTTCTTAATTTTTTCGGGCATTACAACTACATTATTAGAAATTGTTGGGGATCCGGATCACGCCCCCCGACGAGGCAGTGGAAGAACAGAAAATAGACAGCCGGGAGACGATCATTACGAAAAACAACAATACAATTATCGTCATACATAGGGTGTTCAAAACACTACCTTGCTGGCACTTGTGCCTGGCTCCAACCGTAGTTACAATAACGTCGGCTCTTATAGGTAGATTGCGGTAGATATCGCCAATCCGGTCCACGACCGGATACGAGACTCCTTCGTCACCATGCACTAGAAGGTGTGACGAGATCTGCACGGACGGATTCTCCTCGTCGAATTGACCGGAAATGATTTCCGGCGAAGACGGGCGGCGTCGGCGGCGGCGCACGTGGGCGGCGGCGGCGGCGTATATGGAGAGGAGGGGAGGCGGCCAAGTCTCTAGGTTTAGGGTTAAGTTGAGTTGTTGTGTTTTGAAGTCTAGGTTTAGGCTTAATTAAATAAGCTTAAATGTTGGACTTGGACCGGCCCAACGTTCCCGGGTCCAACGATGAAGATTCAGTTCATCTCCTCCACCGAGACTTCATCGTAACTCCGATCGCCGATCAGATCGGACCGATCGATTCAATTTCCAAAACTGAACTCTATGATCTGGAAAACCGTTTTTCAGAACCCCAGTGCAAAATGACCGTTTTGCCCCTCAACAGCGGGAAACCCCGGTTTGACCCCTGTTGACTTTTAGGAAGTCGCACTCCCAAAATCCTCTTCGTGTGCTCAACACATTGAGCTGAGTATCCGTGCGGGAATCTCGAATCCAGTACTTGTGTGACCCTCAATGGTTCAGGGATACAGCTAGCCGTGGGCCCACAACCAATGTGGCTCCGGAATCACAATTCCGGACTTGCCCAACGGATCATGGTAAGAGCGTCTAGCAACATCGCCCCATGATCCCCTAGGTATCACTGATAGTGCCTGCAAGAACCAGTTGGTCGTGGTTAGCGTACAGTACGGTCCTTTCAATCCATATATCCCGATCAGATCAACGACCATTGGTAAATCGAGAGTCGCTATAGATCCGATAGCTATGCATACATCTTGGAGATCGAATAGTGACATCACGAGTGTAACTAGGTATAGCATAGGATATCCACGCATGTCTGCGAGCGGTGAATCCTCGACACGATGCATCGACTCCTACATGCATCGGGGTCTCACCCAATCCCGACGCCTTATGACCCCAAGTGAGTTGGCAAACGGGTCAAAGTGAGACGCCTATCATGTAGAGTCTCAATGACGTTTCGAGTCGTGAGGACTAATCAGTACAACCAAGACCTCGGACTTATCCACTCGACAAATGGTAACCACTTGGAAAGTGCGAATGAGGGTAGTTCGATAGATCACCAGGTCACTATCTATCTGCATGCTCAGAACATCACAATATTCCCTACCAATGAAACATGGTACTTTGCATCGCAGATACTATTCTCGAACTCGGGCGGCCTTATCCTCATTTTGACGGCCCAATCGACTAGGAACATGTTCAGAATACACAGTGACTATTAGATGTGTTTCATGATAGCCGTCATACCCACTATCACATCTAACATACACTTTAGTGTATTCTAGGTCTTTACTCAACACAATTGTTAATCATTATACACATAATGAAAGTAAAGAACGCCATATAAAAGAATGTGAATATCATATATAAAGACTGTTTCATACAAGAGTCTATAAACCCACACGCCACAAGTTGGTTAGTTGGGCATCTACTCTAACAATCTCCCACTTGCCCTAAAGCCAACTACTCATCAGACGCAGTCCCATTGTTTCGCGATGTTTTTCAAACAAGGGTCCTGGCAAGGGCTTCGTAAGTGGATCAGCAACGTTGTCCGCAGAGGCGACTCTCTCAACTGCTATGTCACCTCTAGCCACAATATCCCAGATTATGTGGTATTTCCTCAGTATGTGTTTGGATCTTTGGTGACACCTAGGCTCCTTTGCTTGCGCAACGGCACCCGTGTTGTCGCAGTACACCTGGACTGGA
>KV007466.1:71674-94857 GCA_001598015.1 Dorcoceras hygrometricum
GCATGCTCAGAACATCACAATGTTCCCTACCAATGAAACATTGTACTTCGCATCGCAGATACTAGTCTTGAGCTCGGGCGGCCTTATCCTCATTTTGACGGCCCAATCGACTAGGAACATGTTCAGAATACACAGCGACTATTAGATGTGTTTCATGATAGCCGTCATACCCACTATCACATCTAACATACACTTTGGTGTATTCTAGGTCTTTACTCAACGTAATTGTAAATCATTACACACATAATGAAAGTAAAGAACGCCATATAAAAGAATGCGAATATCATATATAAAGACTGTTTCATACAAGAGTCTATAAACCCACACGCCACAAGTTGGCTAGTTGGGCATCTACTCTAACAGAAATATGTTGTCCAAACATGGATATGCATAGTCCGAAATATTTCATCACCTTTATTGATGATTACTCACAATACATTATATCTACTTGCTTCATAATATGAACGAAGCATTGGATGCCTTTAAAATTTTTAAGGCTGAAGTAGAAAAACAATGTGGTAAAACAAATCGAGATCGTGAGAACTGATTGAGGTGGTGAATATTATGGTAGATACACAGAGAATGTACAAGCTTTAGGTCCTTTTGAGAAGTTTCTCCAAGAAAATGGGATTGTTGCCCAATACACTATTCCTGGTTCTCCGGACCAAAATGCTGTGGCTGAAAAAAGAAATCGGACTTTACTGGACATGGTTAGGAGTATGAAAAGCAACTCCAAACTTCCTAAGTCCTTGTGGACAGATGCTCTAAAAACGGCAGTGTATATATTAAATGGAGTTCCAACCAAGGCCGTCCCAAAAACGCCAATTGAATTATAAAAAGGTTGGAAACCGAGTTTGCAACATATACGCGTTTGGGAATGCCCGTCGAAAATAAGATTTTATAATCCACAAGAAAAGAAACTAGACCCAAAGACTATAAGTGGATATTTCATTGGGTATGCAAAAAAATCCAAAGGGTATAGATTTTATTGTCCATCTCATAGCACTAGGATTGTGGAATCATGAAATGCCAAATTTCTTGAAGATGACATGATTAGTGGGATGATAGTTCCCAAGATATCATTCCTGAGAATGATCACAATAATGATAAAACCTTTTATGCAAGAGATCCATTGTTCATTTGCACCCCTCAAGATCCAATGGATGTTGAACAACCAATACATGAGAATCCACAGAATGCTGATAACAATCTAGATGATCATATTGTTCAAGTAGAACAAGGGGAAAATGTTGATTAGTCCGCTGACCAACACACTCTCTAAAGTGACACCTTAAGAAGATGAACTAGAATAAAGAGATCAACATTACCTAGTGACTATTTCGTGTATCTGCAAGAATCGGATTTTAATGTTGGAGCCGACAGTGATCCTGAAACATTTTCACAAGCCATAAGCTGTAGTGAATCAAAATTGTGGTATGATGCTATGAATGAAGAAATGAATTCTATGGCATCGAACGAAGTCTGGGATCTTGTTCCATTGCCTGATGGCGCTCGAACCATTGGATGTAAATGGGTCTTTAAGATGAAGAAAGATTCATCAGACAACATTGAAAGATATAAATCAAGACTCGTTGCTAAGAGATTCACTCAACGCGAAGGAATCGGTTACAAAGAGACATTCTCTCCCATCTCCAAGAAGGATTCTCTTTGCATTATTATGGCATTAGTTGCACATTTGTACTTGGAGTTGCAACAAATGGATGTAAAAACAGCATTTCTTAATGGTGACCTAAAGGAAGAGATTTACATGAAACAACCTAAAGGATTTTCCTCTAGTGGTGGTGAGACGAACCGTACTCTATGTGAGACCTGAAATTAATAAAAGATTAATTGTTGGATTAATCTGTTTTTAAGGAATTATGGATGTTCAGATTTCATTTGGAAGGTTTGTATATAATTTTGGGTCGGATTTCGCATTTGAAATGATTCTGGACAGTTTGGTAATTTCGCTTTAAAGACCAGCTGTTGGTTTTGTATAGGGTGCAACGTCGTCGTTTTGACCTAGTGAACAGTAGAGATCTGTTGAACGCATATATTATATCAGACTTTGTGTTTGGTTAAGAATCAGCAGTAGCGCTTACGTGGATTTCAGATGTTGGATAGTTAGCGCGTTTTCTAGTGATCAGCTATTGGGTTCTTTACAATGCCGTTTATTTAGTTGAAACGCAGCATTTTGGGAATCAGCTGCTAGTCGCGTAAGACAATTACTGTTGAGGGATATGTTGCATTGTTTTATCCAGCTGCTGGTTTGGTTGATCAGCTGTTGACAGCAAGGATGATGTGTCCTATGTGACTTCGTTTGGTTAAGTTGATGCGACGCCGTTTTGCTTACCATTGTTTGATAATTCAGCCGTTGGGTTTTTCAGTTGTTGGCAGTTTTAGTGTCCAGCCGTAGGAATCTTTTGTAGCGCATATCCAGCCGTTGGTTTGTGGAACAGTGCAACTGCTGGTTTTGTCGGTGGAACCCGCTCTTGCTGCTGTCAGCTGGTGTGAAGTGTATATATATTAGATGACTTGGTCTTCGACTAGATTAGCAGATTCCATACTTAGCGATATTTTCTCCCGATTGTTGTTCTTCGCTTCGAACCCTAGAGTACTGTTCACCGTGAGTTTCTCTGGTGACTTCCCGTCGTTTCCGGTCACCTTTTTGTACGTTTGAGGTAGCGATCCTCTTGAGAAGCTCTTTCATCCTATACCACTCTTGGGAGCTGTTGTTAGCTGGAAGTAAGATCGCGAAGTGCTTCCTTCGGGCGTGTGTTCGCTGTGCAGGTAGCCCTTTGATTTAGAGATAAGATCTTACCTTAGAGCTTTTTTACTGAGCTTCCTGTTGAGTTGTTGAGTAGGATGATAGCTGGTTTCAGTGTATAACTCCCAGCCGTGAGTTCTGTGCCGTGTCCCGTGAGATTTATGTTTTGTGCGTTGTGTGTTTAGCAGGTCTAAACCAGAATTCTCGGGACTCTTGTTGTGGTAATCGTTGCACAGAATTAAGGTACGGATCTTGAGCTTGAAATCCAGCTTGGATTAGCGTGGGATTTAATGTGAGAGCTGGTTTGCATCTCTGGTTGGGATTACCGTGAATATTGTGGTGTATTTCTTGCTGTACATTTGTGTTATGCTAGCTACTTGATGTTATGTGCATACACGCATTATATCACTTGCATTTCAGGTCTCAGCCGTATTGTGCATTGGGTTGTTGTCTCGTATCTTGTTGTATTGTGCTGTTGTTTCTTACCAGGATGCGAGGGCGAGCGGCGATACCACACTATCATCTCCCTGCTGGGATTTGTTAGCCCTCATGCGCCGAGTGGTTAACTACCACAGTTCATGAGTTGTGCAACGGCAGGTTGAACTGTTTGATGCATCTGATATTTGGGTGTGGTGTCAAGGCGAGTGGCTCATTACCACACTTTGAACACACCCCGTGGCCACTGTTCATTGCAGATCTTGTGGAGCTATGTTTGAGTTCCTTGGCTCCCTTTTCGGTTGTAGCCTTCAGCTGTTATCCGGTGTCTCATGCATAGCATCTGCATTATATCTTATGCTTTTCTTTAGCTGTTTCAGTTGCTCTCCGTACTCGGGTTTGACCCCATGTCCTCTGGGGCTTGGTTTGTTTTCCTTGCCTGTTTTGTTGTTCAGGTTCTGCAGCTGGTCGTGGTTTTTACCCAGCTGGAGGTGCCCCAGGAGGTGGTTAGAGTATCCCAGTGGCGTATAACATATTTATATGTATTAGGACGGTTAGCCAGGGGATACCCTGTGCTTTTGTTGTATTTTATTGTATCTTGTGGTTGTTACCAGGTGTTTGATACATTTTTATTCTATACCCTTTGTTGTGGTGGTTTTGTTAAACTTGGATATCTATTATGAGTATTGTCGTACTTTAAATTATATTGTTTTAAACCGTCAGGCCAAAAGCAAAAATTTTACCCGCTTTTTAGTAGCTTTCGCTTGTGTTGTGTGGTTTTAATCTTTTGTGAGCACGAGGCCTGACATTTTTGGTATCAAAGCTTAAGCTGAGATAAGCTCGATTTCTTTGGTCACACTTGAGTCTAGGCACAACGTCGTGTGTTGCATGTGCTTTACCTATGTGATTTTGTGCTGCATATTGTTGTGATATCTATGCTGTATCTGTTCTCTGTTGCCTTATCCTGTTGAGTGCCTTGGTAGATGCCGCCTAGACGTAGAGCTAGATGTAGGGGGCAGTTTCAAGAGTCGGAGGGACAGAATGAGGATCGGCGTAGTTCTCCTAGTTGTACTCGTAGTAGCCGTGTTGAGGAGGAGGAAGTTGAGGTTTTGCCTACCCCTGTAGAGAGGATGGACGTTGTGATAGCAAGGTTTCAGAGGATGAATCCTCAGGTTTTCAATGGCGACGAGTCGAGCAAGGATGCAGATTCGTGGCTTGGGAATATCACTGGTCTTTTCGATCGTGTCCAGTATGACGACGAACTTCTTTTGAGTTTGGTGACCCTTCAGCTTAGAAAGGGTGCAGAGCGCTGGTGGCGAGGTGCTTTTAGTACTTTGTTGGAGACCAGCGTTGGGATTACTTGGGACAGATTTTGCGAGACTTTTAGGCAGGAGTATTTTCCTGAGTCATATGTGAACGCCCGTGAGCGGGAGTTTGATCATTTGGAGCAGGTCTCGATGTCTGTTCGTGAGTATGCTCGGATGTTTTCTTCCTTGTTGGCGTACGTTCCACACGTTTCTGGCCAGGAGAGGGCCAAGAGGACCATATTTTTAGAGGGTTTGAATGAAGAACTGTATCAGATGGTGCTGACAAGAAAACCCAAGACTTATGCTGAGGCAGTGGATAGTTCTATCGATATTGAGGAGGGTTTGAGGAGTCTTCGTGCTCGTAGGCAGCAAGTGGCGCTGGTCAGGGAGCGCAGTCTTCCCAGTCAGCCCATCAGCCCCAGCAGCAACAGCAGCCGCAGGTGGCACAGCAGTCTGGCCGTCATAGGTTTCGACCTGCGGTCAACATTTCAAGAAGAAGTTTGTTTCTGGATCGTCTGGTTCAGGTAGCTCGAGTAGCAGTGGTTCTCGGGATAAGTTTTGTGGTTATTGCGGTGGCAAGCATCCTTCTACCCAGTGTGTCGGTGTGCAGGGCTCCTGCAATCTTTGCGGTCAGTATGGGCATTTGGCTAGGGTGTGTTCGTCAGCTGGTTTGCAGCAAGCCGCAGCCCCGCCTCAGGGTCGTGGAGGACAGTCTAGAGGTCGTTCCCCTCAGTTTCAACAGCCCCGATTGGGTGAGACTCGGTTCAGGCCTTTCCAGCAGCCTGGTCCGTCGCGATTTGGACATTCGTCTCAGCCATTCTATTCTGGACCCCAGCATGCTCAGGCCAACGTCATGACTAGGGAGCAGGCGGAGGAGACGCCGAGCAGGGTGATCGCAGGTACATGTCTTGTTTTCGATTTTCCTGCACGTGTGTTGTTTGACACCGGTGCATCCCATTCTTTCATCTCTGATTCGTTTGTTATTGATCATGGTCTGCATACCATTCCTTTGCGCGATGTTGTTTCTGTTTCTACCCAAGGCGGTGTGAGCCTGTTTTCCTAGGAGGTTTTGTTAGATGGCGTTTTGAGATTTGGAGAGAATGTGTTGGTGGCGAATTTGATCCTTCTGATGTTGTGGTATTTTGATTGCATTGTTGGGATGGACGTGTTGTCCAACTATAAGGCCTCCGTGGATTGTTTCCATGGGATTGTTCGTTTTAGGCCTTTGTCTGGCGAGAAGTGGGACTTCTACGGCCAAGATTCTCGATCGAAGATCCCGTTAGTCTCAGCGATGGAGATGTTCAGTTTTTTGTCCTTAGGGAATGCTGGTTTCATGATCTACGCTTTAGATGCGTCTACTTCTTCTCGTGTGCAGCTCAGTGACGTTCCCGTGGTGCGACATTTTCCCGATGTGTTCTCGGAGGAGATTGACTTCAGCATTGAGTTGGTGCCTGGCATAGCTCCGATTTCTCGTGCCCCGTATCGTTTGGCGCCTGCGGAGTTGAGAGAACTCAAGGTGCAGTTGGACGATTTGCTGGAGAAAGGTTTTATCAGACCTAGCATGTCGCCGTGGGGAGCGCCCATTTTGTTTGTGAAGACGAAGGATGGCTCAATACGAATGTGCATTGATTTCCGCAAGTTGAATAAAGCGACTGTTAAGAACAAGTACCCTTTACCCAGGATCGATGATCTGTTTGATCAGCTGCAAGGTTCTACGGTATATTCGAAGATTGATTTGCGTTCAGGGTACCATAAACCGAGGGTAAGAGATCAAGATGTCGCAAAGACTGCTTTTCGTACAAGGTACAGACACTTTGAATTCCTGGTTATACCGTTTGGGCTGACCAACGCTCCTGCAGTCTTTATGGATCTGATGAACCGGGTCTTTAGAGAGTTCATAGACCAATTCGTGATAGTGTTCATTGACGACATCTTGGTATATTATAAGACTCCTTTAGAGCATAAGGAGCACCTGAGAATTGTCCTTCAGACGTTGAGAGACCAGCAACTGTATGCTAAATTCTCCAAGTGCGAGTTTTGGCTGGATCGCATCGTGTTTCTGGGTCATGTTATTTCACCCGAGGGGATTTCTGTGGATCCCAGTAAGGTTGCTATTTTGAACTGGGAGCGTCCCAGGAATGTGTCGGAGATTCGCAGTTTCTTGGGTCTGGCTGGATATTATCGTCTTTTCATTGAATGATTCTCTAGCACAGCAAAGCCGATGACTCAATTGACTCAGAAGGACAAGCGGTTTGTGTGGACTGAGCAATGCGAGAACGATTTTCAATTTCTCAAGGAGAAACTGACTACTACACCTGTGTTGGCTCTGCCGTCCGGATCAGGTGGTTTCGTTGTTTGTTCTGATGCTTCGCTCAATGGATTGGGCTGTGTTTTGATGAAGAATGGTCGAGTCATTGCGTATGCCTCGCGGCAGTTGAAACCGCATGAGACTCGTTATCCAGTCCATGATTTGGAGCTAGCAGCCGTGGTCTTTGAGTTGAAGATCTGGCGTCATTACCTGTATGGCGAGCAATTTGTGGTGTACTCGGACCACAAAAGTTTGCAGTATCTGTTTTCGTAGCCTGATTGGAACATGAGACAGCATCGTTGGATGGAGCTGCTAAAGGACTTTGATTGCGAGATCAAGTATCAGCTTGGGAAATCGAACGTAGTGTCCGATGCTTTGAGCAGGAAGGCTAGTGAGATGCTGGCTTCGTTGTATATTTCTAAGGAGCAGGAGCATCTTAATACTATTGGTCGAAGATTCTACCCGGCTGAGGATTGTGTTATGGTTTCTTCCTTCCAAGTGGAGCCACAGATTGTTTCGACTATTCGAGCAGCTCAAAGGACTGATCCTTCCATCCACGAGTTGAGTTGAAGGTCAGGGCTGGAGAGAGGATTATTCTGTTTCTGATGGTTGCTTGAGGTTTCGGGGTAGGCTGGTTGTGCCTAACCTCATTGATTTGAAGGAGGAGATCCTTCGGGAAGTGCACTACAGTAGACACAATGTTCATCCTGGTGCATGGAATATGTACCATGCGTTGAAGCCGCACTTCTGCTGGGCTAGCCTAAAGAGCGATGTTGCTGGATTCATTGCTCGATGTTTGAACTGTCAGATGGTTAAGGCCAAAAGGATGAGACCTGGTGGTCTGTTGCAGAGTTTGGAAGTGCCCCAATGGAATTGGGAGCACATAGCGATGGATTTCGTAACGCATCTGCCTTGTACCAGCATAGGATGCGATGCTATTTGGGTGGTTATCGATCGATTGTCGGAGTCTGCACATTTTATTCCCTATGGTATGACCTTTTCCCTGAAGAAAATGGAAAAATTGTACGTGGATTTCGTAGTTAGATTGCACGATGCCTGTTTCGATCGTTTCAGACAGAGATCCAAGGTTTACTTCCAGGTTTTGGAAGAGTTTTAAAGCAGCTCTAGGTACCAGATTGGCTATGAGTACCGCGTATCATCCCCAGACAGATGGCCAATCTGAGAGAACTATCCAGACGTTGGAGGATATGTTACGAGCTGTTGTAATGGATTTTGGTGGTAGCTGGCAAGACGCGTTGTCTTTGGTGGAATTTTCCTACAATAACAGCTATCAAGTTACGATTGGCATGGCGCCGTTTGAGGCTTTGTACGGCAGGAAGTGCAGATCGCCGGTATGTTGGGAAGAAGTGAGGGAGAAGCAGCTATCTACCCCAGATTTTGTGCAGCAAATGAAGGATCATGTGGATCTAGTTCGACAGCGGATGAAAGCTGCCCAGGATCGCCAAGCCAGTTATGAAAATAAGAGGCATCGACCTCAAGAGTTTCAGGTTGGTGATCAGGTATTTCTCAAAGTTTCTCCATTTTGCAGTGTTATGCGCTTTGGACACAAGGGAAAGTTAGCCCCTCGTTACGTCGAACCGTATGAAATAGTTGAGAGGATTGGCTCTTTGGCATATCGGCTGTTGTTGCCTCCGGAATTATCTTCTCTACATGATGTCTTTCATGTTTCCATGTTGAGGAAGTACGAGCCAGATCCGTCTCATGTGTTTAGAACTGACGAGGTTGAGCTAGATCAGACGTTGAGCTATCTGGAATATCCCTTACAGATCCTTGGTAGAAAAGAGAAACAATTGAGGAATAAGACCATTCCGTTGGTGATGGTGCAATGGAGCAAGCATGGCAGGGAATAAGCTACTTGGGAGTTGGAACAAAATATGCAGCGCGAGTGGCCGCATCTGTTTGAGTAGTTGTCGTACTAGATTCCCAGTAGTTGCAGTTTTGGTTGTATTTCTTTCCTAGTTGTTGTTATTTGCTTGCTCAGTTATCTTGAACTCTTGGTCTTGAGTTGGACGATTTTCTGTTTTGGTTTTCTGTTGCTCTGTTGTAATCTAGAATTGTTGTTTGATTTCGAGGACGAAATCTTTTTTAGTGGGGGAGAAATGTGAGACATGAAATTAATAAAAGATTAATTGTTGGATTAATCAGTTTTTAAGGAATTCTGGATGTTCAGATTTCATTTGGAAGGTTTGTATATAATTTTGGGTCGGATTTCTCATTTGAAATGATTCTGGGCAGTTTGGTAATTTCGCATTAGAGACCAGCTGTTGGTTTTGTATAGGGTGCAACGTCGTCGTTTTGAACTAGTGAAAAGTAGAGATCTGTTGAACGCGTATATTATATCAGACGTTGTGTTTGGTTAAGAATCAGCAGTAGCGCTTACGTGGATTTCAGATGTTGGATAGTTAGCGCGTTTTCTAGTGATCAGCTGTTGGGTTCTTTACGACGCCGTTTTTTTTAGTTGAAACGCAACGTTTTGGGAATCAGCTGCTAGTCGCGTAAGACAATTACTGTTGAGGGATTTGTTGCATTGTTTTATCCAGCTGCTGGTTTAGTTGATCAGTTGTTGACAGCAAGGATGACGTGTCCTATGTGACGTCCTTTGGTTAAGTTGATGCGACGCCGTTTTGCTTAGCATTGTTTGAGAATTCAGCCGTTGGGTTTTTCAGCTGTTGGCAGTTTTAGTGTCCAGCCGTAGGAATCTGTTGTAGCGCATATCCAGCCATTGGTTTGTGGAACAGTGCAACTGCTGGTTTTGTCGGTGGAAACCGCTCTTGCTGCTGTCAGCTGGTGTGAAGTGTATATATATTAGAAGACTTGGTCTTCGACTAGATTATCAGATTCTATACTTAGCGATATTTTCTCCCAATTGTTGTTCTTCGCTTCGAACCCTAGAGTATTGTTCATTGTGAGTTTCTCCGACGAATTCCCATCGTTTCCGGTCACCTTTTTGGATGTTTGAGGTAGCGTTGGACTCCTCTTGAGAAGCTCTTTCATCCTATACCACTCTTGGGAGCTGTTGTTAGCTGTAAGTAAGATCGCGAAGTGCTTCCTTTGGCCGTGTGTTCGCAGTGCAGGTAGCCCTTCGATTTTTAGAGATAAGATCTTACCTTAGAGCTTTGTTATTGAGCTTCCTATTGAGTTGTTGAGTAGGATGATAGCTGGTTTGAGTGTATATCTCCCAGCCGTGAGTTTTGTGCCGTGTCCCGTGAGATTTATGTTTTGTGCGTTGTGTGTTTAGCAGGTCTAAACCAGAATTCTCGGGACTCTTGTTGTGGTAATCGTTGCATAAAATTAAGGTATGAATCTTGAGCATGAAATCCAGCTTGGATTAGCGTGGGATTTAATGTGAGAGCTGGTTTGCATCTCTGGTTGGGATTACCGTGAATATTGTGGTGTATTGCTTGCTGTGCATTTGTGTTATGCTAGCTACTTGCTGTTATGTGCATACACGCATTATATCACTTGCATTTCAGATCTCAGCCGTATTGTGCATTGGGCTGTTGTCTCGTATCTTGTTGTATTGTGCTGTTGTTTCTTACCAGGATGCGAGGGCGAGCGGCGATGCTGGGATTTGCTAGCCCTCATGCGCCAAGTGGTTAACTACCACAGTTCATGAGTTGTGCAACGGCAGGTTGAGCTGTTTGATGTATCTGGTATTCGAGTGTGGTGTCAAGGCGAGTGGCTCATTACCACATTTTGAACACACCATGGCCACTGTTCGTTGCAGATTGTGGAGCTATGTTTGAGTTTCTTGGCTCCCTTTTCGGTTATAGCCTTCAGCTGTTATCCGGTGTCTCATGCATAGCATCTGCATTTTATCTTATGCTTTTATTTAGCTATTTCAGTTGCTCTCCGTACTGGGTTTGACACCATGTCTCTCTGGGGCTTGGTTTGTTTTCCTTGCCTGTTTTGTTGTTCAGGTTCTGCAGCTGGTCGTGGTTTTTACCCAGCTGGAGGTGCCCCATGAGGTGGTTAGAGTATCCCAGTGGCGTATAGCATATTTATATGTATTAGTACAGTTAGCCAGGGGATGCCCTGTGCTTTTGTTGTATTTTATTGTATCTTGTGGTTGTTACCAGGTGTTTGATACATGTTTATGCTGTACCGTTTGTTGTGGTGGTTTTGTTAAACTGGGATATCTATTTTGAGTATTGTCGTACTTTAAATTATATTGTTTTAAACCGTCAGGCCAAAAGCAAAAATTTTACCTTCTTTTTAGTAGCTTCCGCTTGTGTTGTGTGGTTTTACTCTGATGTGAGCACGAGGCCTGACACTCTAGTTTTTTTTTAAAATGATAAAGTGCGGAATAAACAATCTGAAAAGTATGGCTCGTCCCCTTCAAAACATTTTCTCAGCATTACTTTAAAACATAAATAAATAAGTATCTCAAAACATAAAGTCATCCATACGGCTTAAAATCAGTATATGTTGAAGTTGCGGAAACTGAACATGACTGATAAAATATCTAAAAATGTTACGTAACATAAATAAAGACGTCAGAGTGGTCCCGGGGTACAGCTGCAACGGACGCTTAGAGGTCCTCACCGCCAGTGGGAACAAAGTCATCAACAGTATCACCTGCACCATTTAAACCAAGAGAGCCTAAAGGCCCAGCATGCTCTATCTGGTAGTAACAAAGTACGTATAATAAAACCACATAAATTTCGTAAAATAACTTTACAAACATGCATGCATGAATTATCGTAAAACATGGTTCATAAATCAGTCGTAATATTTCAGAATCGTATATCATAACATAATAAGGCATGACATGGCGTAACATAAAAATGGGTGAGTCGTATCCATGATGTGTGGGCCATTACATTAACGATTGATCAATCATAAAACCGACGTACGTGGCGGTCAGTTTCACCCGACCTTAATCATCATCACATTAATAGAGGTTCACTGGGCCCGGCATCCCAGATCCGCTCATCGTCTATCATTATACATAATAGAGGTTCACATGGCCCGGCTTCCCGGATCCGCTCATCGTCCACTTTTCCACAAATCACTTCAATCCCTCAAAATTATTTTCATTTCTTACATGCCTTTAACATTTCGTAAACTTTCATGACGCGTGCCTTTCATAAAACAAGCAATTTAAAAGGCTTAACCCGTCAATATATATTTAATTCTTTCGTTTAAACATTATCATATTCGTATACATAAAATACTACATTATAATTAAATATATATTAACGGGCTTCAACATTTTCTACTCCGATCAAGGACTGGTTCAGGTGTCTGGCTCACTACTTCTAAGCCCAAAAGCCTAGACTTAACCTGAAAATGAAACTTAATCCTAAATATGACTTGACCCAATAACTTTAAAATTAAATTTTAAAATTTATAAAAATTCTCAGTCCTTCACTTTAAAATTAAACATTAAAACTTGACAAAAAATAAAAGTCATATTGACTAAAATTTTGATTCTAAAATTTAATATAAGTATAACGCCCATGAATCAAAAGACGCTAAAAATTAGACTTAATCTTCTAACTCGACCCGGTCTGATTGAACCGACCCACCGGCCCATGCCCATGCAAAACCCTAGCCGCACGCATGCCAAGCCCTCGTGACTTCCAGCCTTCGTCCTCCTTGTTCCGACCGCCGTTGTGAGACCTGAAATTGTTGTTAAGATTAATTGTTGGATTAATCGGATTTTAGAAATTTCTGGTGGTTCAGATCTCTGTTTGTGAGTTTGGTTTGCATTTTCGGGTCAGATTTCTCATTTTAAGCAATTATGGAAGTTTTCGTATTTTTGAGTAGAGATCTGGTTGTGAGATCTGGTTTCGTGGTGAGAGCTGGTCGATTTGGTGAAATCCAGTCGTAGCGTGTTATGGTAGCGCGAGATTCCTTAACGCCGTCGTTTTAGTGAAATATGGATGTTTTGTGTTAAGTGAAAGCTGGCAGCATGTTTGTATCCAGCTGCTGCTTTATCTCGTTTGTTGAGGGCAAAACGGTAGCATTTTGATTAGTTGGTGCGACGCCGTTTTGAGTGTTGCGTCTGGTACCAGCTGGTGGGATTTGTTCGCGTGTGCCTGCTGGTTGTCCAGCTGAGAGCATATGTCAACGATTGTCAACTCTACTGTAGCTTGCGTCTGGTTTCCTGTAGCTTGCGGCTGGTATTGCGCGAGGGTTATCGACCGGATTTGATGATGTAAGCTATGCGACGCCGTTTTATTAAGTTGGAACGCAGCGTTTTGATGCAACGTCTGGTATCAGCTTTTGAGTGTTATACAATCCAGCTTTTGGATTTGAGAACCAGTCGATGGTTGTAGAGCAACTGCTGGTTTTGTCGGTGGACATTTTAATCAGATTTCAGCAGTCGCGAGATTTATTTAAGAAAGACATGGTCTTCGATTTGAGATACCAGATCCCATACTTAGTAAATTTCCCCCTATTGTCGACATCTGTTTCTCGAACCCTAGTACTATTCACCGTTGATTTTATCCGGTGATTCCTGTCGTTTCCGGCCACCGTTTTGGACGTTTGAGGTAGTGTTGGACTCCTCTCGAAAAGCTCTTTCGATTGATACCCTTCTGGGAGGCTGTAGTTGGCTAGAGCGAGATCGCGAAGTTGCTGATTTTGGCCGCGTGTTGGTGCGTGCAGGTAGAACTTCGAATTGTTGTTGAGATCTTAGTCTTAGCCTTCATTTAAGCTTCCTGCTAAGTTGTATGGGTTTATTAGTTGCTGGTTTGAGTTGTAACTCCCAGCCGTGGGTTTTGTGCTTGTGACCCGTGAGATTTATGCTTGTACGTTGTGTGTTCAGCAGGTTCCTAACCAGATCTCTAGGGCTCCTTGTTGTGGTAGTTATTGCATAAAATTGATGTACGGATCTTGAGCTTGTAATTCAGCATGGAACCTGGCTTGGATAAATTGCGAGATGGCTGTGTTTGGACTGCCGTGTGATGTTGTTTCTCTGTGTGAGAGCTGTGTATGCTTACCGTGTGTAATTGCTGTGTTGCATATGGTTATATGTTTGTTGTTCCAGCATGTTGCAAAAACGCATTCCATTCAGCTATTGCAGCCTTTGTTTGTTGTTGTTGCTCTATTTTCTTACCAGGATGCGAGGGCGAGCGGTGATGCCGCACTCTCATTTCCCCTATGCGCCGAGTGGCTAGCTACCACAGTTCATAGGTTGGGTTGTTGATGCATCTGGTAAGGGTGGGCGAGTAGGGGTGAGTGGGTAGCACCCACATGTCCTAAACTCACTGTGGCCACATATTATGTTGCAGATTTCCGTTGAGCTGTGCATTGAGTTCTTTGGCTCCCTTCCTTGGTTGTAACATTCGGGTGTTGTCCCTGGTTTCATGCATAGAATCTGCATTTTATTCTTGCTGTTTACTGCTGTTTTATAGTTGCTCTCCGTACTGGGGTTTGACCCCATGTCCCTCTGGGGCTTGGTTGTTTTCCTTGTTGTGTTGTTTTCAGGGAACCCAGGTTTCACAGCTGGTCGTGGTTTTAATCCAGCTGGTGGTACCCCAGGAGGTGGTTAGAGTATCCCAGTTGCGTATAGCATATTTATATGTATCAGTTGAGTTAGCCAGGGGGTTGCCCTGTGCTTCGTGGCTGTATCCAGTAGTTGGAATCTGATACTCGTGGTTGTATGCTATACTGTTTTGTTATGGCTTGTAACCATTCGTTCTTTTGTTGATTTTATAAACTGGGATATATTTTGAGTATTGCATTATTTTAAATTATATTGTTTTAACTCGTCAGGCCAAAAGCGAAAATTTTACCCGCTTTTTAATAGCTTCCGCATGTGTTTGTGTGTTTTTACTCTGTGATGAGCACAAGGCCTGACAGCCGCTGGCCAGAACCTCGCCGGTTGGACCACCCCCTGGTCCAGTTGATTCTCCTAGACCTAGCCATGGTTCAAACCGTTGGCCACAAGACTCGAGCAAACCGTGAGAAAGGGGCGGTTGCGCGCACCGCTTGGAGGGGTGCGGCCATGCGTGAACCTTGGCTCGACCAAGGTGTCGAGCCACCTTCCATACAACCATGGACCACCACTGAATTCCTATACCCGAGCCTTAGCCCCTCAAACCATCCATGACCGATTCATCATAAGAAACAGATCAAATACGTGTTGAAAATTATGAAAAATGCATGGATCTCAAATAAGAAGCATGGATCAAATCAAATCACATAAAATTCATGCAATCATTAATTAAAAATAGTATATTAGAGTTCAAATGGTAATAAAAGGAGAGATAGAACATGTCTTTTTGAAGAACTACGAATACTACGTGTTATCGGAGCGGAGGACAAGAGATGGGATGATCAAACCTTGAAATCAACCAAGAACACCAAGGAATTCGATGGAGGCTTGTGCAAATGGGAGGGGCAGCTAGAGGGTGAGAGGGAGTTAGGGTTTTTCGAAATTAGGAGGTGAGGAAAATGATTTGTGTACCAAAAGACCCCTCTCACTAATTTTAATTAGGAAAATAAAAGAGTTTTTCCTTACTTAACCCCACTAAATAAAATGTAGATTAAAACTCACATTGAATCCTTTAACTCCTAATTTTCGTAATATAAAATCCTCCCATTTTAAAAATGTAGTAAATCTCATTAAAATTGCCCGTATAGGTGAAAAACGGGTTCACCTTACCAAATAATACATAAAATCCATACTTTTGGAAATTGCTGCTTAAAATAATAAATTTTGGCTCTTAAAAATCTGAGGGCTTAAAAATTTTAAATAACTTTTCACCTCGGTCGTCCCCAGTCTCTTCCACGTGTCCGGAACTCAATCATGCTAAAAAAATGGTCATGCACGTCATAAATCATAAAATTAATACTTAATCACATAAAATGACACATAATTTTCTAAAAACAATTTTTCCCCTAGTCATGCACTCATTCTCACGTAATCATGATTTTTGGGCGTTAAAAATCTTCCCCCTTATAGAAATTTCGTCCTCGAAATTAAGTTACGTATCGAAAAACTCTAGGTAGCGCGTCCGCATATCGGTCTCGGTCTCCCAGGTAGCCTCATCCTCTGAGTGATTATGCCACCGGACCTTGACCATCGGAATACTCCGCGCTCTAAGTCTGTGCTCCTTTCGAGCCAAGATCTGAAGTGGTCGCTCCTCAAAAGATAGATCTTGTGCTAGCTGAAGCGGCTCAAAGTCCAACACATGCGATGGATTCGGAATATACTTCCGAAGCTTCGAAATGTGGAACACGTTATGCACTGCTGACAGCCTGGATGGTAGTGCTACTCGACATGCCAACGTACCAACCCTCTCCAGAATCTCAAATGGCCCAATAAACCTCGGACTGAGCTTGCCTCTCCAACAAAAACGCATCACACCCTTCATGGGCGATATCCTCACAAATACGTGATCCCCTACGGTCAACTCCAGGTCTCGTCGTCTACGATCGGCATAACTCTTTTGATGACTCTGGGCTGTCCTCATATGACCTCGTATCCTAATCACAATGTCTTCTATCTGCTGTACCATCTCTGGCCCAGTGAAAACTCTCTCTCCAACCTCGTCCCAGTGCACGGGAGACCTACACCTTCTCCCGTACAGAGCCTCATAGGGAGCCATCCCAATCGACGCCTGAAAGCTTTTATTGTATGTGAACTCTACCAAGGGCAATCTAAAATACCACGTGCCTTGAAAATCTATCACTCAAGCTCTCAGGAAATCCTCCAGAATCTGAATGACTCTCTCCAACTGTCCATCTGTCTGAGGATGAAAAGCTGTACTAAACGAAAACCTAGTCCCCAAAGCGGCGTGTAAGCTCCTCCAAAACGCTGATATAAACCTGGTGTCCCGATCTGACACAATAGAGACTGGTATGCCATGCAGTCTAACAATCTCCCTAATGTAAAGCTCTACGTACTGCGTCAAGGTGAAAGTGGTCTTCACCGGTAGGAAACGTGTAGACCTGGTGAGTCGATCCACGATCATGCATATCGTTGTGTATCCTCTGGGACTCCTGGGTAATCCGACCACAAAATCTATCATGATGTTCTCCCATTTCCACTCGGGAATAGGGATGGCTGTAGCAACCCTGCCGATCGTTGATGCTCTGCCTTGACCTGCTGACAGGTCAAGTACCCGGATACGAATCCTCCAATATCCTTCTTCATCCCTGACCACCAATAGATCGTCTGTAAATCCCTGTACATCTTCGTACTCCCTGGGTGGATGGAGTATGTCGATGAATGAGCCTCTGCTAAAATCTCAGCTCTCAGCTGTCCAGTAATCGGCACCCACATACGGCCTCTGAAACGCACGATCCCATCCTCAACTGTATATTGCCCTCGTCCTATGGCCTCATCACTGTCTCCACTGCTGTAACTGCTCGTCAATGGCATGGAGTCTCTAATCCAACCTCAAAGAGTTGGTTGAACTTTGAGCGCTACTAAACTCGGCACACAGCCCCCCGAATAGACCTCCAATACAAATCTCTGTATCTCATCCTGTAGTGGCCTCTCGAAGAATAATAATGCCACCATGAAGTTTTCCGGCTCAAAGCGTTTTATGTCACAATCATAATCCTTCACCAACTCCAGCCATCTGGCTGCCTCATATTCAGCTCCTTCTGTGTGAATAAGTACTTGAGACTCTTATGGACGGTGAAAATCTGACACTTCTCACCATAAAAGTAGTGTCTCCAAATCTTCAGCGCGAACACTACTGCTGTAAGCTCAAGATCATGCGTCGGATAGTTCTGCTCATACTCAGCTGTCTCGACGCATATGCGATAATGTGACGCCCGAACCCACGGGATCATGAATTGGGGTAATTAAAAATTTTCGAATAAAAGGAAGGGATGAAAGACAATTTGTTATAAGCTGTATTTCTTATAACTTTGAAAGAAACTGAAAACATGAAAACAAAATCTAACAGATACTCAATTGCGCGCCAACTACTGTAAACATTTGCCGAAAAACAGACTTTATTATAAATTGCAATTGCGATTTACAACAGCTGATATTCTATATAAATGTACAACTGTTGCAACTGATTTAATACATTACATTCTAAAACAAAACAACATCAGCTATGACACGGAAAACGCTGGCCTTTGACAAACACACACCACCCAGCAGCTGATTCAAGTTTCACCTTCTATTCGCTCTCCAGCTGTCGCACCTGCACCATTTTAAAAGCTAATGAGCCTAGGGGCTCAGCAAGTAAAACCTGAATAATAACAAGTTCAAATACGCAGGTGGACATATGATCAATACATAAGTTAAAGGAACATCAATGATGAATATCATTTTCTTTCGTAAACATTTCATAACCATTCATTCTTTCTTTCATAAACTTGGAGACAGGGATAATAGCCCAGATCTTAACATCAATATCATTTTTCCTTAGATTTATGGCTCAGAAGCTCACCTGAGGTCCGTGTTGCACCTGATCAAGTGACTACTGATATCAGCCTTAGCCTTTGGCTTCTTTGCGTTAGGGCAACCGACATATAGACGACTGCTCACCCTTCTCTTTATGGGAGGGCAACTGATAGCTGCTCACCTCACCCATTATGACCGTCTGTTATCTTTTTCATAAATCTTAAAATAAACTTTTGTTCCTTTAACATTCTTTCTTTAAACTTTCTTTCTCAAAAATCCTTGGGTTCCATCATTTAAAACTCTTTCTTCCACTTTTAAAATTTTACTGAGTATCGAATTCAGATTTTGGAAACATATCATTGAAATGAAACCAGTCGTAAGAGAAACCAGTCGCAATGAATAGGAACCAGTCACAACAAAATGGAACAGTACTACGAAACAAAACAGATTTCTACTGTTCACGGGTTGTGCTAAAAGAAACTAGATGCAAGGTCTTTTTACTAAAAACAAACGTATTACATGAAACGACGTCGTTGAAGTAGGAAGCAGACAAAATGACGTAAGAATATCTGCTAACATGAACAGTAACTATCTGTTGACAGCTACAACTTAAGGAAACGACGTCGTTAGCGCATCAACCAGTCGCAAGAAAAGCGCTAACATACGTGAAACCAGACGTAAGGATTTTCGCTAAATAACCAGACGCAAGGAATAAGAACCAGTCGCAATGAATAGTACTTTAGAAGTGAATAATGCAACTGCTGGAATACTATAATGTAATGCAACTGCTGGAATCAACAGTGCAACTACTGATTTTACGAAAACAACACAACTGCTGAAATTTGACTTGATATTCGTAACATCAAAACAACAACTACGCTATCAGCAATTACCTATCAAACCAGACTTTATACTGATTCAACTAGCAACTATCGATTACATAATTATCAAATTCTGATATTACAACCACTGAAAGGAAGAACATTCATAAACATTCTTGGATTAAACTCGAATCCTCAGTACTTTTAAAACATCACAAACTTTCTGGAAAACATTTGGAAGCATCAAAACATCATTTTGAACCCTTCTTTCTTTCCTTTTCATGTATAAATCATTTTAAACATGAACTTTAAACATACATTTGACTTGATATTCGTAACATCAAAACAACAACTACGCTATCAGCAATTACCTATCAAACCAGACTTTATACTGATTCAACTAGCAACTACCGATTACATAGTTATCAAATTCTGATATTACGACTACTGAAAGGAAGAACATTCATAAACATTCTTGGATTAAACTCGAATCCTCAGTACTTTTAAAACATCACAAACTTTCTGGAAAACATAAAACGCCATTGAGGCTCTACATGATAGGCGTCTCACTTTGACCCGTTTGCCGACTCACTTGGGGTCATTAGGCGGCGGGATTGGGTGAGATCCCGATGCATGTAGGAGTCGATGCTTCGTTGTCGAGGATTCACCGCTCGCTTACATGCGTGGATATCCTATGCTATCTGAGAAAATAATAGTGTATAAATCTCTGGCCAGAGTACTAGAAGTGTTTTAGGTAAATGGGTTTGCCTAGTAACACTCGCGATGTCACTATTCGATCTCCAAGATGTATGCATAGCTATCGGATCTCTAGCGACACTCGATTTACCAATGGTCGTTGATCTGATCGGGATATATGTGTTGAAAGGACCGTATTGTACGCTAACCACGACCAACTGGTTCTTGCAGGCACTATCAGTGATACCTAGGGTATCATGGCGCGATGTTGCTAGGCGCTTTACCATGATCCGTTGGGCAAGTCCGAAATCGTGATTTCGGAGCCGCAATGGTTGCGGGCCCACGACTAGCTGTCTTCCTGAACCATTGAGGGTCACACAAGTACTGGATTCATGATTCCCGCACGGAAACTGAGCTCAATGTGTTAAGCATAAGAAGAGGATTTTAGGGAGTGCGACTTCCTAAAAGTCAACAGGGGTCAAATTGCGATTTCCCGCTGTTGAGGGGCAAAACGGTCATTCTGGACTAGGTATCTGAAAAATGGTTTTTCACATCATAATACTCAATTTTGGAAACTGAGTCGATCTGTCCGATCTGATCGGAGATCAGAGTTGTAATGAAGTGCCGCCGTCCCGCCGTCCAAGTGCCGCCGCCCCGCCGCCGCATACGTTGATCGGACTTGTTCCGATAGCTTGACGAGGAGTTTCCGTTCGTGCCAAAATCCATCAGCTTTCTAGTGCAGGCTGATTGGAGGAAGATTGTTTCCGGTCGTGGACCTGATTGACGATCTACCGCCGCCTACAGTTTGAAGTGCCGGTTTCCTCGTGAAACTGGTCGGAGCCAGGCGCCTAGACGCCAGCAAGGTAGCAATCTATGAACACCCTATGTATGTTTGTAGATTTATATTAATGTATTGAACACTTTCCGGGCAAATTTTTTGTTTTTCCGCTGTGCCCCGGGAAGTGGGATCCGGATCCGCCACCGTATGCCAACAGTGGTATCAGAGCCAGGCTCGGATCCTTCAATACGTTTATTGCCATATTGCATCAGATCTCATCATTTGATATCGAAAAAACAAAAAAAAAAATTTTTTTGAAAACCCGGCCGCCGCCGTGTGCGGTGGCAACAAGCGTCGCGCGCGCGCATTGGCGCGCGCTGGCCGCGCATGGTGGCCGGACATGGCCAGCGGCCGCACGCAATCGTTGGCGTGCTGGCCGCGCCTCGCGGCGGGGGAAGGGCGCCCCTCCGCGCAATTAAAATATGATTTTATCGACAAAATGCGATTTTATTATAAAATGCGATTTTATGATTAAAATATGATTTTGTGGTAAATAATTTGATTATTTAATTTAGCATATTAATTAGATTGATTGCATGTTTGGGATGATCGAGAGCCGTGCCCAATGTGTTAGATGTATGCTTTAGGTTTTGCGATTTCGGTTTTAATATTATTGATTATCATTTTATAAAGTGGGTCTGTTTGTGGCCGTTCCCACCCCTTAAAATTGTATCCCTTATGTGTCATGGAAATTTAATTGTAAATTACTAGACTTAGTGGGAGGACATTTGAAGATTGTGGGCCGATGACGATCAAAGTTATTGAAGACCGAAGATCTGTAAAACCGGAAGCAATTGTAATAGGATTCGATTGCATATTGCATTTCACCTAGGATTTGACCCAGGTCCGTGATTGGCAACCACGGACCGCATAGCTCTCGCGATCGATCATCCCAAAGTTATTTATATATTTGATATATGTTATGTTGAATCCGCATGTTTTAAATTTTGATTTAAAATTGCATGAGACCAAATTTTTCAAAATTAAAATCCCTCGTTTTAAATACGATTTAAAACTTATATCAAGATAAAAGTTTATTCGATAAACTAAGGGAATTTAAATTTGTTTAAATCTCCCTGCCTTCCATCAACAATGGGTGTACGCCGATGCTACCCGCATACATGGCCCGGCTCATATTATTGAGGGGGTTATGTATGCCGGAAAGCTGTCCACGCCATTGACAATTGTTGTGAGTCGGTTGGAACTCCCTTTAACGTTGGCTCATATTATTGGGGACGTTAAGGGGACCGTCCTTCACGACTCAACATTGATGGGTCATCTTGACACGTGATAGTAAACGGTGTCATATTATTGGGCCCTTACTGGACGTGAGGTGAATACATGGAGGTTGCACCGGTTGCAATTGGAAACTACCTTTTGGGGTCATGGTTGGTTGATATTATTCGGGACCATGATCGCCTGATTGGGCTCCGTGTACCCACTAAGGGAACTTGCTTTCTCGATTTCATTAGAGGGTGGTGAAATCGTTAAAATAGTGGGAGGGTAATTCATAAAACTTAACGACCTTGTTTTATGTCTTAGCGTTATTTCATATATAGTTAGTAATGTATGTCTGTTCTCTTTTCAGTATAAATGTTTTATAATGTCTTCGATCAAAAACCCACTCGCTGCTATACTGGATAGCAACAAGTTCACCGGTCTGAACTACCAAGACTGGCTTCGAAACCTCAACATTGTGTTGGCTTCGGAGAAACTTCTCTATACGATAGAGAAGAGCCCTCTGAAGGAAGCCCCTGCCGATATCAGCCCTGAGGAGCTGGTTACGCTTAAACAATGGTGGGACGACGAGCTTAAGACTCGATGCTATGTGATGGCATCGATGTCCAACGAAATGCAACGGCGCTTTGAGAAGACGAAGTATGCTGCTGACATACTCTTTCATCTCAAGGAACTGTATGGGGAGAACTCTCGACATGAGAGGTTCACCGCTGTCAAGGAGCTTATGACAAGCCGCATGCGCGATGAGACTTCGGTCCGCGAGCATGGGGTTCGTATGATTGGGCTCGTTGAAAAGCTGGCGGGCCTTGATATCACACTTCCACACGAGCTGTCTGTGGATGTGCTTCTACTCTCACTACCCGCTGCATTCGACCCCTTTGTGGTCAACTTCAACATGAACAAGCTGGCAGCCACCCTCGAAGAGGTGGTTAACATGCTGGTCGTGTTTGAGGAAACCATAAATAAGGACAAGCCCGTCCTCCTTATGGGGTCTTCTTCCTCTGTGAAGAAGGGGCCCAGACGCAAGGGTAAGAAGCGTTCTGCCCCTGCGAAGGAGGTAAAGCCCACTAAGAAGCCAAAGGCAAAGGATTCCAAGCCAAACAAGTCCGAGGATGTTTGCCACCACTGCCACAATCCTGAGCATTGGAGGAGGAACTGCAAGGAGTACCTCGAGCAGTTGCGAACTACAAAAGGTATGTTCTATATCGAAATAAATATGTCTCTTAATTCGAATTCTTGGGTACTTGATACCGGATGTGGATCTCATATCTGCAATGATTTGCAGGTGATGACAAGAATCCGACGTCTTAGAGAGGGTGAGACCCACTTGAGGCTTGGCAATGGAGCAAGACTTGCTGCAGTAGCTATAGGAGATGTTTATTTATTTATGTCTTCTGATTTTAGGTTGTTATTGAGAAACATTTTATT
>KV007467.1:5251-22119 GCA_001598015.1 Dorcoceras hygrometricum
CAGCTGGTATTAGTCTTGCGACTGTTACTGTTCATTCTTCGTTTTCTTCAACGGATAACGAAATTTCAGAATTTGATTCCTTATTCAATTCTGAATCATTTCAAAGATTGTATTCGACTTAACTGACAGATTCAAGTAGTATTTTTATTCAGTTTTCATCTTCGCAAGCTTTACAGAGAAATCCCTTGAAGTTCCAGAACATCATTAGACAAAAGAAAAACCAGTAATTCGTGAAAGAGTAGAGAAAGAAAACAGATTTTAGAAAGAAAAGAAAGAGCAGAACGATGTTTTAGAAAATATTTTAAGTTATGACAACAAAGAGGGTCCCCAGAAGAAGGGTGAGTGCGCGGCTGACGAACCGTGTGCCCTTTCAACAGAGGAAGGATCAGGTGTATAGGTCGACGGATCTGTATATCCCTTCACCATGAGCCATAGAGCTAGAGACTGATATCAGGAGTTTGATCAAACGAATTGGACCAAAATGTTTAAAGTGTTGTCATAATTTCAGAAGAGCGCAAGTCTGATTTTAATCACAGCTCCAGAGAATGTTTAAAGAAAATGTTTTCAGAATTTGATTATTTTTTATGCTTTCAGTTTCTATCAGAATTCTCAGTTATATATTGCGCTTGTTTATTCTAAAGCGTATTCAGAATTCATTTATGTATTCAGCTTTCAGATTCCAGTTATAGTATCAGTTTCTATTGCATGGTTTTGCTATTCCAGATTTTACCTGCTGAGCCTTTGGCTCACTAGTTTTCATTGAGTGCAGGTAATGGGCAGTAAGGAGCTGGATGGAGAGTGGCTGGTTGGACAGTGGTGTTTATCATGGACATCTTTCGTTGTTCCTTTTTGATTTTGCTGTACAGAACTTTAGTTATGGTTTTGTATGTTAACAGATTTCTAGTTCCTCATTTTTGTAGAAATCAGTATGAACTTTTGGTGTAAAAATATATGCAAGTTCATTCGCATTCCTATCAGCTGTTGTATCAGTTCCGCGTGTGTTTTTATGATCAGCTGAGGATTTAGTTCAGCGTTTTGTCTTTTATGTTTATTAAGATTGAAATTTTTGGGTCTTTCAATTCGAACCCCAAATTTCTGAATTTCTTTTGAGAAAAGTCCGGTCGTTACAAGGAAGAAGGGGAGACGTAGGACATTGAAGTCCGAACTTCCATAAACAAACAACAATGTACATTCCTTTATGATTTATAGTATTTACATTCTGCATTTACCATTATCATAATTGCACAGCATATCAGATTTCACATATGCTCAGTCACGCACTCATATGTTTAGTGAAATCTGATTGCACACATAGCATAACAAAATGTCACACACGCACACGGCATTTCAGATTTCATATAGTAGCCTTAACATATGTTTAATGAAATCTGAATGTATGGTATTGTTCACATTATTTATCAGTTCCACATATGCACTTATTTTGCACGCACGCATACACAGTTAGCACTCACGCACAGTTAAACAGATTTCTAACAGAAATCTGTTTGCATCGTTTTAAAATTAGGATTCAGTTCTGGTGTTTTCCGCATGATTTTATTTCATACAAAATCTGTCTCCGGTGCTCTGTTTTAATTTTCAAGAACCAGAGGTATTGCACCTCATTATAGCAGCGCAAAATTTTTAATGAACAATAGCAGCGCTGTTAAGTCCTTTTTCGGTCCTAACAAAGCACCAATTACAGCAGCCCGTCAGGGGCCAGTCTTCGCAGCAGCCAGCGAAGAGACCATTTCAGGAGCCTTCTAGGGGCCCAAATCTTCTAGGTTACAGCAGCAGAGACCTCAGGGCCAGCAGAAGCCGCAGGGTGAACAGAGACCACAGCAGTAGGGGCTACTGCCCCTAGACCTGGAGGGATACCGATGTGTCAGATGTGCCATAAGAATCATCCAGGACAGTGCATGGCGGGTCGGGTTCAGGTAGGTGTTATCACTGCAAGGAGCCTGGGCATATGTCTAAGGATTGCCCTAGTAGGACGCAGTCCACTGGCTTGTTTTTGTGATGCAGGCAGAGGCTGAAGATCCAGACTCGATGTTGCTCACAGGTATTCCATTTTAGATTTCCGTCGTTCCGTGTTTTGTCATGTTGCTACCTGAGTGTTTTAGAATTGCATGCTGGATAGAGCACTGATAGGGAAATCATTGTCTTAATTGCTAATTTGATGTTAGTAAGAACTGTAGATCTTCTAGAACTGGCCTTGAGAACTTAGATGGATAAGAATAGCGAACTTAGAAATTTCTTAGGCTTCTAAACTGATTTTTAGGACCTAGTTTGACCGTAAACGCGTACCTGTGTGACGTTTCTGTTTCGGGCAAGATTCATGTGCTAGGAGTCACTACCCTCGCTTTGCTAGACTCAGGGACGACCCACTCGTTTATTTTGAGTGCATTCACACAGAGGATGGGTATTGCTCCGAAGAGCTTGGGAGTAGCTCTCGCCGTGACTGTTCCATCAGTAGAGGAGTTGACGACAACCAACGTTGTTCAGGGATTGACGATGATGTTCCAGGATCATGTGGTCCGAGCGGATTTGGTCGTTTTTCCGATTTCAGGATTCGAACTCATCCTAGGTATGGATTGGTTGACGGAGTTTGGAGCACTGATCGATTTCCAGAGGAGGTCAGTGACTATCAGGCCGCCAGGGCAGAAGGCCTTCTTATTTGAGGCAGCGAGGAGACCACGGAGGCCCAGATTCATATCATTTCTACAAGCCAGGAAGCTAGTTGAGCTCGGATGTCGGGCATTCTTGGCCATTGTCACCGCTTCTGGAGGTTTAGCAGGCCCTTCACTGTCTGATGTGGAGGTAGTCAGGGGTTTTGCAGATGTTTTTCCTGATGATATAGTGGAGTTCCATCGAAGCGAGAGGTGGAGTTTTTATCAAGCTGATGCCGGGTACAGTGCCTATCTTTAAGGCACCATATCGATTAGCTCCTACCGAGACGAAGGAGGTGAAGGAGCAGATTCAGGAGTTTCTCGACAAGGGGTTCATATGCCCTAGATTTACTCCATGGGGCGCCCCAGTGTTGTTTGTGAAGAAGAAGGATGGAAGCATGAGATTGTGTATTGACTATCGGGAGCTGAACAAAGTTACAGTGAAGAATAAGTACCCACTCCCGAGGATTGAGGATTTGTTTGATCAGATGCAGGGAACTTCTGTTTTCTCGAAGATTGATTTGAGATCTGGCTACCATCAGTTGAAAATTAGAGAGGAGGACATGTCCAAGTTATGGATCTGTTTTGACAGATCCTGATTAAGTTTTGAATTACACAAAACCTGTTATTGTGTTTCTAACAATTCCACTTAAGTGTACAGGTTTTAGGAACGAAGAAGACGATCAGCAGTTGCAGCAATTTGTCCAGCAGATGGTTTGACAAGATTAAGTTCAGCAGCTGGTTTAGTTCATCATTGTATATGGCAGCTGGATTAGCGTTGGAGACGTCCAAAGTTAAGTCAGGTGTTCGAAATCAGGCGGAGGCCAAGTTGAACCAGCTGAACAGGATTTTAGAAGTCTACTGGAGAAATAGATCGAAGAAGAAGATTCCAGTCGCAAGTTACTATTGACGAATCTGTCAGCAGTCGCGATTGATATTACTGTTGACGAATCTGTCAGCAGTCGCGATTGATATTACTGTTGACGAATCTGTTAACAGTCGCTATTCAAGAAGCTAAGAAGAGTCGCAAGATGGAGCTGGAACGAGAAAGATCAGCAGGAAGCTAATGTCAACCAGCAGATGATATTTGAAGTTGGCAATTGCAAAACAATGTCGCTTGAATAAGTTGGAACGACAGCGTTTTGCATTTGCGATAAGAATCAGCAGGAAGATTTTGTGATGGCA
Organism: Dorcoceras hygrometricum; assembly: GCA_001598015.1. NCBI lineage: Eukaryota > Viridiplantae > Streptophyta > Magnoliopsida > Lamiales > Gesneriaceae > Dorcoceras > Dorcoceras hygrometricum. The sequence continues at coordinate 9,103 of KV007467.1, forward strand.
ATGACCAGCAGGCACAAGCATTTGGTGGATAGAGTGTTTTGCTAAGAATTGCAAAACGACAGCGCTTGATTTAAGAGAAACGACGGCGTCTTGGAACCAGCAGGTACTTCTTCTATGAATGACCAGCAGGCAGCTACAGTGCAACCAGTCGAGGGGACTCAGTTAGCGATAGCAAAACGATGTCGTTTACATAAGTTGGTACGACAGCGTTTTGCCTTCGAGCTAAGATTCTGCAGATGGTTTGCAATGACACAACCAGCTGGTGCAAATCAAATGATGACTAGTTGGAGTGCAAATCAAATGTTAATCAGCAGTTGGTAGCAACAGCTCATCCAGTCGAGAGCTTCAATGAACCAGCAGTAGCTTGTGCATCCAGTCGCAAGATGATGTACCAGTCGCGAGCTACACTGGATCCAATTGCGAGCTTCAATGCTATTGCATATCCAGTCGACATGGAATCCCAGACGCAAGAAAAGCAGAAGTAGCGAAGCGTTGCAACCAGGCGCAAAGCATCCAGTCTACAAAGAATTCAGCAGAAGCGCAAAGCAGTAGTAGACATTAATCAGCAGCGAAGAAGTTGACGATTTACGAGAGCTGGATGTCAACTGCTGAGCTTAATTAAAATGGCGAAAACGACAAAGAAGCCTGCAAAAGAAAGGACACAAGGACTATTCCCTGTCGGTACTTTACAAGACACATTTGAATGGGAAGAATGTTGTGTCCAACGGATTGAAATTGTACAGATGCTTTATATACAAAGGCAGCGCCATTGAAGAAGTGTTCGAGGTTGTGAGACCAGAGAGTTGTTTTTGCACTGAAAAGAAAAATCAATAGAAGACAACAACAGAGGGAAAATGAATCTGAAGTGAAGCTGTCAACTATCATTCTATAGAGAGCTTAATTGAAGTTGACAGTGGAGCTAGAATTAGCTTGTATAGAAAAATTTCTCTAGTGTGTGAGAAACAGTGAGTTGAGCGTTTCAGTGTATCAATCTCACACACAGAGATTCATTCACATCCATTGGTGAATGAATCTCAAAACGTTTTCCAACACAGTTCCCGTCCAAGCACGATGACGTTAAACTTGTGTATGTAGTTAGTCACACAGTTGCGGCTGGTGTGCATTGTTGAGTCTAGGAGTTCTCACAGCTGCTGGTTGTGGGATCGGGTCTGTACACGAGTTGTAAGATCAAATCTTCTAGTGGATCCTTCCGAGGTGGAAGAAGGGGAGATGTAGGACATTGAGGTCCGAACTCCCAGAAACAAACCAGCTGGTCCATGTATCTAAAGCTTTCAGCACCTGCACAGTTCTTTTAGCACGCACTTACATTCAGCATGCATCGCATGACAGCACGCATTTTTATTCAGCACGCACGTTTACAGTTTAACACTTGCATAGTCTTGAACAGATTTATGTGAAATATAAATCTGTTTAAGTTGGTTTTAAAATATTAGGATTCAGTTCTGGTATTTTCCGCATGATTTTTAAATCATACCAGATCTGTCTCCGGTGCTCTTTGTATTTTATATGTTCAAGAACATTGAGCTATTGCAGCTCGTTTATAGCAGCGCAAAATTTTTAATGTTTGTCAAATCAGCGCTGGCTATCTTTTTGATCCTTCGAGAAAAACAGGGACCAACAATTGGTATCAGAGCAGGTTGTTCTTGAACGAGCACTCTTTTTAAAACACATGTGCTATGTTTTTAATGTTTTGAACTGTTTTGAGAAGCTTGTTTATGGAGGCCTGTTAATCTGTTTTAATATAGAACCGGTTTTCTTTTGATGAACTGTCACGGGATGCGCGAGTCCCGTGCGGATGCCAAGCTTCTATTTTCGTTGTGCTGTAAGATCACTTGGACCGAGGCTCGGTGACAAGCACATGGGGCGAAATAGAAGTATGAAGATCTGAGCTGTTCTCTGTTTACTGGTTCTGCATACATAAGCAACTCAGTAGCACACTGATATTTGAAACATTATTTCGATGCTCTAATTTGTTTTAAATGTTCTGTTTTGCGGATTTCAGCTGATGCTTAAAATCTTTGTTTTCAAAATGTTTTGAGCTTACGTTATAAAAGACAGGGAGAGTGGAGTCACTGTTTTCATTAATTTGAGCTATGCATCAGTTTCTATTTTCGAAAATCATATAGCTTCTGCATACGATACTTCCCAAAAGCTGATTTTGTTTTTCAAATTTAAAATTCCTGCTGTTACGTTGTTTTTGTTGTAACAGTGTAGGCAGAGTTTTTGTTTTCAATATGGGAAGACCAGCAGTTCGATCTCTTTTGGATTCCCACAAAAAGGGAGAGAATTGTTAGAACATTCATCGTTTATTTAAGGTTTTGTGTAAATCAAAAAGGGAGAGATTGATGGATCTGTTTTGACAGATCCTGTTAAGTTTTGAATTACATAAAACCTGTTATTGTGTTTCTAACAATTCCACTTAAGTGTACAGGTTTTAGGAACGAAGAAGAGGATCAGCAGTAGCAGCAATTTGTCCAGCAGATGGTTTGACAAGATTAAGTTCAGCAGCTAGTTTAGTTCATCATTGTATACGGCAGCTGGATTAGCATTGAAGACGTCCAAAGTTAAGTCAGGTGTTCAAAATCAGGCGGAGGCCAAGTTGAACCAGCTGGAACAGGATTTGAGAAGTCTGCTAGAGAAATAGATCGAAGAAGAAGATTCCAGTCGCAAGTTACTGTTGACGAATCTGTCAGCAGTCGTGATTGATATTACTGTTGATGAATCTGTCAGCAGTCGCGATTGATATTAATGTTGACGAATCTGTTAATAGTCGCTATTCAAGAAGCTAAGAAGAGTCGCAAGATGGAGCTGGAACAAGAAAGATCAGCAGGAAGCTAATGTCAACCAGCAGATGATATTTGAAGTTGGCAATTGAAAAACGATGTCGCTTGAATAAGTTGGAACGACAGCGTTTTGCATTTGCGATAAGAATCAGCAGGAAGATTTTGCGATGGCAATGGACCAGCAGGCGCAAGCATTGGGTGGATAGCGTGTTTTGCTAAGAATTGCAAAACGACAGCGCTTGATTTAAGAGAAACGACGGCGTCTTGGAACCAGCAGGTACTTCTTCTAAGAATGACCAACAGGCAGCTACAGTGCAACCAGTCGAGGGGACTCAGTTAGCGATAGCAAAACGATGTCGTTTACATAAGTTGGTACGACAGCATTTTGCCTTCGCGCTAAGATTCAGCAGATGGTTTGCAATGACACAACCAGCTGGTGCAAATCAAATGATGACCAGTTGGAGTGCAAATCAAATGTTAATCAGCAGTTGGTAGCAACAGCTCATCCAGTCGAGAGCTTCAATGAACCAGCAGTAGCTGTGCATCCAGTTGCAAGATGATGTACCAGTCGCGAGCTACAGTGGATCCAGTCACGAGCTTCAGTGCTATTTCATATCCAGTCGACATGGAATCCCAGACGCAAGAAAAGCAGAAGTAGCAAAGCGTTGCAACCAGGCGCAAAGTATCCAGTCGACAAAAAATTCAGCAGAAGCGCAAAGCAGTAGTAGACATGAATCAGCAGCGAAGCAATTGACGATTTACGAGAGCTGGATGTCAACTTCTGAGCTTAATTCAAATGGCAAAAACGACAAAGAAGCCTGCAAAAGAAAGGACACAAGGACTATTCCCTGTCGGTACTTTACAAGACACATTTGAATGGGAAGAATGTTGTGTCCAACGGATTGAAATTGTATAGAGGCTTTATATACAAAGGCAGCGCCATTGAAGAAGTGTTCGAGGTTGTGATAGCAGAGAGTTTTTGTTGCACAGAAAAGAAAAATCAATAGAAGACAACAACAGAGGGAAAATGAATCTGAAGTGAAGCTGTCAACTATCATTCTATAGAGAGCTTAATTGCAGTTGACAGTGGAGCTAGAATTAGCTTGTATAGAGCAATTTACTTAGTGTGTGAGAAACAGTGAGTTGAGCGTTTCAGTGTATCAATCTCACACACAGAGATTCATTCACATCCATTGGTGAATGAATCTCAAAACGTTTTCCAACAGTTCCCGTCCAAGCACGATGACGTTAAAACATTGAGCTATTGCAGCTCGTTTATAGCAGCGCAAAATTTTTAATGTTTGTCAAATCAGCGCTGGCTATATTTTTGATCCTTCGAGAAAAACAGGGACCAACACCAAGACTGTATTTTGGACACTTACGCCCACTATGAGTTCTTGATGATGCCGTTTGGCCTGACGAATTCCCCAATGATTTTCGTGGATCTGATGAACAGGGTATTCAGATAGTATTTATACCAGTTCATTATAGTATTCATCGATGAAATTCTGGTCTTTTCGAGGAGCTTAGAGGAGCATAGGCAGCACTTGCAGACGGCACTGCAGACATTGAGGGAGCACATATTGTATGACAAGTTCAGCAAGTGCGAGTTTTGGCTTGAGAAGATGGCATTCTTAGGGCATATTGTGTCGAGAGATGGGATTTCTGTTGACCCATCGAAGGTGGATGCAGTGCAGAACTGGGGGGTTCCGAGGAACGCAGCAGAGAGTCGCATCTTCTTGGGGTTAACAGGATACTATCGCAAGTTTATCAAGGGATTCTCGTCTATATCAGTGCCCTTGACAGCCGTGACCAAGAAGAATGCGAAGTATGTGTGGAGTCCTGAGTTTCAGAGGAGCTTTGATCAGATGGAGGCCCTCACTTCAACGCCAGTGTTAGCTATGCCGGTGGATCACGAGGAGTTTGTAGTGTACAAAGATGCTTCCCTGAGAGGTTTGGGTGCAGTTCTGATGCAGGTTGGCAAGGTTATTGCTTATGCGTCCAGGCAGTTGAAGAGTTACGAGCATAACTATCCGATGCACGATCTGGAGCTTGCAGCAGTAGTGTTCGCTTTGAAGATTTGGAGACACTAATTTTACGGTGATAAGTGTCAGATTTTCACCAACCACAAGAGCCTCAAGTACTTCTTCACCCAGAAGGAGCTGAACATGAGGCAGCACAGATGGCTAGAGTTGGTGAAAGACTATGATTGTGACATTAGCTACCATCCGGGTAAAGATAATGTGATGGACGCTTTGAGCCGGAAGACTGCAGTAGTGGCATGTTTGTCAGTTGAGAGGCCACTACAGGCTGAGATACAGAGGTTCAGTCTGTAGTTTTATTCAGGTGGCTGTGCATCGAGTTTGGCAGTGCTCACTATTCAGCCGACTCTTCGAGAGTGGATTAGAGAGGGGCAGGCCTCCGATGAGTAGTTACAGTAGTGGAGACATCGAGATGAGGCCAGAGTACGAGGTCTATACACAATTGAGGATGGGATCGTACATTTTAGAGGTCGGATGTGGGTGCCGAGTACTGGACAGCTCAGAGCTGAGATCTTAGCAGAGGCGCATGCATCGACGTAATCAATCCACCCAGGGAGTACGAAGACGTACAGAGACTTGCAGACACTGTATTGGTGGCCGGGGATGAATAAGGAAATTGGAAGATTAGTGTCTGAGTGCTTGACCTGTCACCAGGTCAAGGCAGAGCATCAGCGATCGACATGGTTATTGTAGCCACTCCCGATCCTCGAGTGGAAGTGGGAGCATATCACGATGGATTTTGTCGTTGGATTTGCCCAGGAGTCCAGATGGTACAAGACGATATGGGTGATTGTGGACATACTCACCAAGTCAGCACATTTCTTACCGGTGAAGACTACTTTCACCCTGACACAGTGCGCAGATCTTTGCATCAGAGAGATTGTCAGGCTGCATGGCATACTAGTCTCTATAGTGTCAGACAAGGACACCAGGTTTACATCTGCGTTTTGGAGGAGCATACACGTCGCTTTGGGACTAGGTTGTCGTTCAGCATGGTGTTTAACCCGCAGACGGATGGTCAGTCGGAGAGAGTCATCCATATTCTGGAGGATTTGCTGTGAGTTTGTGTGATAGATTTCCAGGGTACATGGGACTCGCGATTGCCTCTAGTAGAGTTCACGTACAACAACAGCTTTCTGGCATAGATTGGGATGGCTCCGTATGAGGCCCTGTATGGGAGGAGGTGTCGATCTCCCGTGCAATGGGACGAGGTTGGATAGAGAGTGCTGACTGGGCCGGAGTTAGTACAACAGACAACGAATATTGTGATGAGGATTTGGGATCGGATGAGGAAGCCTAGAGTCGTCAGAAGAGTTATGCCGATCAGAGACGATGAGATCTGGAGTTAGCTGTTGGGGACCATGTCTTCGTGAGGATCTCGCCCATGAAGGACGTGATGCGTTTTGGCCAGAGGGGCAAGCTCAGCACGAGGTTTATTGGGCCTTTCGAAATTTTGGAGAGGGTTGGTACTCTGGCGTATCGAGTAGCGTTACCACCCAGTTTTTCAGCGGTTCATAATATTTTCCACATCTTGATGCTGCGAAAGTATGTTCCGAATCCGTCAAACGTGTTGGATTTTGAGCCGCTCCAGTTTGCGCCAGACTTATCTTTTGAGAAGCGTCCAGTACAGATTTTGGATCGAGAGGAGCGCAGGCTGAGAGCGCGGAGTATTAAGATGGTCAAAGTCCGTTGGCAGAATCACTCCGAGGATGAGGCTACCTGGGAGACTGAGGCCGTTATGTGGATACACTACCCTGATCTATTTGATACATACTTAATTTCGAGGAAGAAATTCCAATAAGGGGGGAGAGTTGTAATGCCTAGAAATTCCTGAATACGTAGAAATGAGTGCATGACTCGGGGGAAAATAATTTTAGATGATTAAATGCCATTTTATGTGATTTATTTATGATTTTTATGTTGCATGGTACGCATGTCATGTTTTCAGTCTGTTTGAGTTACGGACGAGTGGACGAGACTAGGGTCGATCAAGATGAAAATAATTTTAGATTTTTAAGTCCTTGGATTTTTAAGAATAAAATTTATTAATTTAAGCAAAAAATTCCGTAAATTGGGGTTTTTATGTTTATTTTTTAGGGGAGCCCGTTTTTCACCTGTACGGGATGTTTTACTGAACGTTATTATATTTTAAAATTTGGGGAGGCCTTTATTTCGAAAAATAGAGGTTTTAAAAGCATGGATTAGAGTTTTGATTTACATGATAACTTAGTGGAGGGATAGAATAGTAAAAATCCATTTAATTTCTTAATTAAGCCTTAAGGGTCATTTTTGGCACCCTCATTATTTTAAACACAAACTTTTTCAAAACCCTAGCCTCCTCCATTGCAAAGTAACCGTCCCATCCCCCTCTCAAATCAGCCCCATCTAAAATTCAAGGATCTTGGTGATTCAAAGGCAGTCTTGTCCCAATCTCGCGTCCTACATGTCGGTAACTCGCAGATCTCCTTTCTCCAAGTCAGGCATGTAATATCTATTCTTTTTCTCACCCTTTAAGCCATAGTAAACTGTTTTTAATGAAAACTTGCATGAATTGTATATGTTTTAGATTGATCTATGCATCATGTTGAAGATCCATGCATGTGTCATTGTTTTCCTCACGTTTTTGATTTAATCATGTGTTGCTTCGGTTGAGAAGGGTTCAAGGGCTATGGAACGTGTCTAGGTTGTCGTGTGAGGGTCCATAGATGTGGAGAAGAGGGCTAGATCATGGCTAGATTTTGGTCAAATATTTTGGTCAAACTTTTAATTAATTTGGACCTAATGCCTTATTTTAAGTTTTTAAAGTCAAAATGGAGGTTATTTGATTTTTATTTTGTCAAAATTGACCATGGGATTTTCATTGGTCAAAATTGGTCATTTGAGCTTTAATTGGTCAAAATTGGTTATTTGAGTTTTTAATTTAGTCAGAATTGACCCTTAGATTCTAATTAAGTCAAAATTGGTCAATTTATTTTAGAGTCAAAATTGGTCAAGTTATTTTAGAGTCAAAATTGGCCAAGTTATTGTAAAGTCAAAATTGGTCACTGATTTTAAGTCAAAATTGGAGTATTTTGTGGAATTTAAATTTATGGGCTAAGTTAAATTTTAAGATAAGTCTAGGTTCATTTGGGCTTAGAAGTAGTGCATCACGCTCCTGAACCAGTCCTTGACCGGAGTAGAAAATGTAGAAGCCCGTGAATATATATTTCATTATATATGTAGTATGTTATGTATGATAATTTTTAAAGGAAAGAATTAAATATATTGACGGCTAAGCTTTTAAATTGCATGTTTTATGAAATGTCCGCATCATGAAAATTTATGAAATGATAAAGGCATGTTTTAAAAGAAAAATGGAGGGATTGAAGTGACTTGTGGCAAGATAGACGATGAGCGGATCAGGGATGCCGGGCCTGGTGAACCTCTGTTAATGTAAAACCGGCCGCCTCGTACGTTCGTTTAAGATTGATCAATCGAGCATGGTCCACACTTCATGGATACGACTCATACGTTTTTATGTTACGTTACTTCATGCCTTATGATATATGTTATATGATTACGATACGTTACCACTTATGTTACGAACCATGTTTTAAGATCATCCATGCATGCATGATTTAATGTTATCTTATTACACGTATATGCTTGCATGTGGCTTTATTAGTATGTACCTTGCTATTTAAAAGATAGAGCATGCTGAGCCTCTAGGATCACTAGATTTAAATAGTGCAGGTGATGACCCTGCGGATTTTATCCCGACTGGCGGTGAGTACCTCTGAGAGCCCGCTGCAGCTATACCCGTGGCCGTATTGATGTTTTATCTTTGATATGATACGCTTTTCAAAGATTGATTTTTAGCATGTTCACGTTCAGTACTTTTACTCAGTCTGGTTTTAAATAGTATGGATGATTTTATGTTTTAAAATATTTATTTATTTTTGTTTCAAGTATTGTTGTGGAAATGATTTAAGAGGGAACGAGTCATTCCTTTTTAGTTTATTTATTCCGCATATGATTTAACAAAAAATTAAAAATTTCTAGAGTCTGGTTTGTTTCAGAAACTTCCACAAGAACGATCAAAAAGCTTTAGAAAATTTTAATGAAAATCTTTGTTTGTTTGTTGTTTATAGGAGCTCTCCACTGCCTTAAATAAGCTCCAATGATGAAAACAGTGTAGTAGGTTTAAAGTACCTTCACAAGGCATGGGCGCTTATCAACCGTAATCATTTGTTGCAAATACTTTTCCTTTTTTTAACCTGAACCGTGCTTGGGTTCATTCTCACAGGAACAGTCCGTGAACCTCCCTTCTAGAAATCAAATAAATCAGCTCAGGAAAAATCTAAAATGTTAAACGCAAAAGTAGCAGTTTAACCTTCGAAAAAAATTAAATAACTCATGGATTTACGGATTTTACAGACGTTACAACTACCTCCCTTAAATAAAATTTTGTCCTCGAAATTTAACTCACCTAAACAACTATGGGTAATGACTAATCATATCTGCTTCAGTCTCCCAAGTTTTCCCGTTCTAAGTGATTCACCCATTAAGCTTTGACCATTGGAATGAATCGATTCCTCGGTCTTCTATTTTCTCTAAGAATCATTCTCACTGGCTCTTCTTTGTAACTCAGATCAGGCGTGAGAGCTAAATGGGTTTGTAGCACAATATGTGCAAGGGACATGGTACGTACTTCCAAATAGCTGATACGTGAAATACATTGTGTACTAAAGATGGTTGAGGAGGTAGTGCTAACCAATAAGCTAACGTGTCAGGCCCCGTGCTAATCAACAAGGATTAACATCACAATTAAGCACATAATAGCGGAAGCATAAAATAGGGCTTAAAAATTTTTCGAAATACATGGGTCTGAACTCAAAATCGTCATTCAAAATAATGCATACTCAAAATAGGATTTAACTCAAAATCCAAACACAGACAGGTAATCAAATAAATCTCAAACTACAGATCCCCAAATGCATAAAGGCACAGGACACCCCCTGGCTCAATACATAATATAAATACACTGGGACTCAACCAAACGAGGATTACTAGCTGAAGCTCCACTCTGCCTAGCCAGATTACCTGTAGCTCCTGCAATGGGTAACACAGACCCAAGAACACAAAAGTTGGAAAAGAAATACGAGGTCAAACCTCAGTAAGAAGAGCATTAAGACAACAGCAACTCATAAACATGCAGTATGTCAAAACATGAATGCATGAGGTCTGTCAAAGAATAGATCATCTAGGCCAACGATTCAGTTGGAAAGTCAAAGGCGAGCCTCTATACAACGCACAGCCAATCAGCCGGTGGAAATCATCGGTCCGTGATCTTCAGGGCTGGCCACTCAATTACCCATCACAGCTCGGTGGTATTTAGACACGACCTATCAGTCGATCACCACTCCGATGATAGCGTTGGACCTTTCAGGCACGACACATCTGTCTGTCGATCACAACGTGGCTCTTTCTCGGGTTCTAAATCAATCAATAGGCTCAATATGTATGCATGTATGCCATGAAATTCAAATCTGATTTCAACATGCACAAAATCATTCATGCTTCAAAACACTACACGCTTATGCCAAAGCTATAATAAGAAGCTCAACTCGTACCTCAACGCTCAGATTATACCTCAACAGATCTCACCAGGACACGACAACACAGCCTTCACCAAACTGCTCCTACGCTGGACTCGGCAAACACAGCAGGAACTGCCTGGGAGCTCAAATCTGTCAAGACATCTCATAACTTAGCTCAAATCTGATCTTCTACATCTTACTGCCTACGGTAAAAACCCATATCTGGTTCTACCTATCAACGCTGGTTCTAACAGCTAGAACTAAGCTCAAATCAGTAAGGAACTCTTACCCATAAGCTCAAATGAACTAAGGAATTCTCGGGTCAACTGTCGTAGAAATTCACGAACACAGGGATTCCTTCGTGCTCCTCCTACGCGTCGATTCAGGTCGCCTAACTGGTAACAATCAAAAGAGCTAAGAAAGATGAGCTCAGCACCACCAGTCTTGCTCCAAAAAACGACGGAAATCGACGGCAAATTGGAGAAATAGTGCTCGATGAACAGTAAGGGTTTCGAGGGTATCAGTGAAGGAGATAGGAAATATCGGGTTCAAAATACGCTAAGTGTCTATCAGCACTTGTATTTAAATCCTCGATACCAGCTTCTGCTCTTAACAACTCAGATCCCATCTTGCAGTACACCAGGAATCCTCACATCTGAATGCAGCACTTACTCACAGCTGGCTCAGCTGTCACGAATCAGACTTCGCTACGCTCCACTAACGCACAACAGCAAACGACGTCGCGCTAACTAATCAAAACAACGTAGCATAGCTTCAACAGCTGGAACAGATCTCTCTCGCTAGCAACATCTGAACAGCGCTAACAACAGCAGTCAACTCAGATGTGTTGACCAACACGTGGCAGCTTCTCGCACCCTCGCGCTAACGCCACAGATGTCTCTCGCTACTCTCATATAAGCGCTTGCTAGCTACTCAGCATTGTTGACTAGCGTTGACATCTGAATCACGCCACTACTGACTACTTACATCTGAATGCTCACAAATTCCCGTGCAAAGACGCTGCTGGCTCATCTTCTTCCAGCGATGATCCTCAAGTCTGGATTACTACTGGAATCACATCTCTTATTGGAAGACTCAACGAATCAACTCCAAATTCAACACAGATTTCTCTCGATAGCGCTTAGAGACTCAAAGCTGAACAACTCTAAACCAAAATCTGAAATTCGAAAATCAATAACTCTCAATTAATCAAAATTTTCGAATCTCAATCATCACATTCTCCCCACCTTAAGAGATTTCGTCCTCGAAATCAAAGGCAAACACAGGGAAGAATTAACAAAACATCAAAACTCACCAACACAACTCCACCGTCAAAGCTCAAACAAATGAGGCCACTCTTGTCTCATCTTCTCTTCAACTTCCCAGGTAGCTTCTTCTCGGCCATTCTAACTCCACTGAATCACCACCAACGGAATAATCCTATTCCTCAATTGCTTCTCCTTCCTATCCACTGGATATTCAACATAGCTCAAGGCAGAATCTAGCTCAACTTCATCAGTCCTCAACACATGGGACGGATCTGGCTCATATTTTCTCAACATTGACACATGAAAAACATCATGTATCACTGCTAATTCATCATGCAGCTACAATCTATAAGCCAACCGTCCAATCCTCTCAACAATTTCAAATGGACCAACAAATCTAGGGGCTAATTTGCCCTTAAATCTGAACCTCATAAGACTTTTTAAAGGAGAAATCTTAAGGAACACTCGATCCCCAACTTCAAATTCCAGAGGTCGGCGTCTTCTGTTACCATAGCTAGAGAAGCGATCTTGTGCAGCCTTAATTCTGTTCAGAATTAACTCAACCTGATCCCTCATATGCTGCACAAAATCAGGGTTCGAAAGCTGTTTCTCACCAACTTATTCCCAACAGATCGGAGATCTACACTTGCGACCATATAACGCTTCGAATGGAGCCATCCCGATAGTCACTTGGTAGCTGTTGTTATAAGAAAACTCAACTAGGGATAGTGAATCCTGCCAGCCACCATCGAAATCCATCACAATTGCTCGCGGTATATCTTCTAAAATGGTTCTCTCAGATTGGCCATCTGTCTGAGGATGATAACCAGTGCTCATTGCCAATCTTGAACACCCATAGCTGCTTGAAAACTCTTCCAGAATCTAGATGTGAATCTTGGATCTCTGTCAGACACTATAGAAACAGGCACTCCATGCAATCTAACCACATGGTTGATGTTCAATCTCACCATTTTCTTCATCAAACATCTCACATCATAGGCAATGAAATGGGCTGACTTCGAAAGTCTATCAATCACGACCCAAATCGCATCGCATTCCATACTCGATCAAGGTAAATGAGTTACAAAGTCCATGGCGACGTGATCCCAATTCCACTGAGCCACTTCTAAACTCTACAACAATCCACCAGGTCTCTTTCTTTCAGCCTTGACCTGTCTATCAATCACGACCCAAATCGCATCGCATTCCATACTCGATCAAGGTAAATGAGTTACAAAGTCCATGGCGACGTGATCCCAATTCCACTGAGCCACTTCTAAACTCTACAACAATCCACCAGGTCTCTTTCTTTCAGCCTTGACCT
>KV007468.1:7985-25118 GCA_001598015.1 Dorcoceras hygrometricum
AAGCCGAACCAAATACTTTCAAAGAGTTTTAAAGGAAACAGGCGGTGCGTTAGGAGTTGCTGGATTTCTACCGTGATTTGTGTTCAAGAATTCAGGCAAGTAAACTCTGTTTCTTGCTCACTCAGTGAAAGCATATATTCAATTCTTTTTGCATGTTTATATGAGATTTTTAAAGAAAGGAAGATGGCTTCGGCTGTTCTTCAGAAACCAGAAAGTTCATGCTCTGTTTTTATGAAGGTTGCGTTTTACTGTATTTTGATCCAAAGAGATGTTTTAGAAAATGGTTTGGTGATGTTCATCCAGTAGATTCTTGAGTTTTCTTCAGAAATTCCATCGAAGTAGCTTACAAGTAGCTTATTCGATCATTTCCAGAAATTTCTTTAGATATTTTGAATTCTTCAGACAAAGGAAATTCATCGTCTCGTCATTCATTAAGTCTGAAATCTGGTTCTTATACCACGACTGATATTTCTTTGTTGAAAATATTCTAAGTATAGATTTTCGTCATTCATTAAGTCTGAAATCTGGTTCTTATACCACGACTGATATTTCTTTGTTGAAAATATTCTAAGTATAGATTTGATTTCTCGCACTATTTCATGTTCAGCTGTTGCATATTTTATTGTTCATCAGGTGACAGTTTGTTCATCAGCTGATAGTTGTTCATCAGTTGATAGTTTGTTCATCAGCTGATAGTTTGTTCATCAGCTGATAATTTGCTCATTAGCTATTGGTATTCAGCAGTTGTGTTGTTTTCATAAAATCCAGCAGATGCACTGTTCACCAGCAGATGTATTAAAATGTGATATTTCAGCAGTTGCTTTATTTGTTTCTAAGTACTGATCATTGCAGCTGGTATTAGTCTTGCGACTGGTACTGTTCATTGCAGCTGGTTACTGTTCATTTTTCGTTTTCTACAACGGATAACGAAATTTCAAAATTTGATTTCTTATTCATTTCCGCTTCAGTTCAAAAGATTATTCGATTCAATTGAACAAGATTTGAGAGCTTTTATTCAGTTTTCATCTTCGTAAATTCTACAGAGAAATCCCTTGAAGTTCCAGAACATCATTAGACAAGAGAAAACCAGTAATTCGTACAAGAGAGAAAGAAAACAGATTTTAGAAAGAAAAGAAAGAGCAGAAAAGGTTATGTTTATGAAAATTTTTAAGTTATGACTTTGGCAACAAATAGTCCCCAGAGGAAAGGTGAGTGCACGAACCGTGTGCCCTTTCAAATAGGAAGGATCAGGATTATGGATTGATGGATCTGTATACCCCTTCACCATGAGCTTTATGCTAAGACTGATATCAGGAGTTTGATCAAACTGTTAGAGTAGATGCCCAACTAGCCAACTTGTGGCATGTGGGTTCATAGACTCTTGTATGAAACGATCTTTATATATGATATTCGTATTTATTTATGGCATTATTTACTTTCATTGTGTTGTATGATGATTAACAATTGCGTTGAGTAAAGACTTAGAAGCTGTTTTGTGATCCTTTGGCTCCCAGCTTTCGGTTGTAGCCTTGATCCATTGCATAGCATTTTCATATTTATCTATTGCTTTCCTTTTGCTGTTTATGCTGCTCTTCGTACTGGGGTTTGACCCCGAGGTCTCTCCGGGGCTGTTGTGTTGTTTCCTGTATGTGTTTTCAGGTTTCCCAGGTTTCTCTGCTGGTCGTGGCTTTGACCCAGCTGGAGGTGTCCCAGGAGGTGGTTAGAGTGTCCCAGTTAGCGTATAGCATATATGTACTAGTACTGTTCGCCGGGGAATGTCCTGTGCTGGTGGGATTGTGTTATCCGTTGTAGTACTTGTATTTGTTTAAATGATGTACTCTTGTACTGTGTATTTGTAAACTGGGATATTTTAAGTATGATTGTATTTTAAATTATATGTTTTAAACCGTCAGGCCAAAAGCGAAAATTTTAAGCCACTTTTTGTATGCTCCCGCTATTGTTTTGCGTGGTTTAACTCTGAGTAGAGCACGAGGCCTGACATTTTTGGTATCAAAGCTTAAGCTGGGATAAGCTCGATTTCTGTTGATCACATTTGAGTCTAGGCACAGTGTTGTGTGTTGCATGTGCTTGATTATGTGATCTCTTTGCTGCATATAATTGCTGCATTTATTTGTGCTGTATTTCTTCTGTTGTGATCTTACCCTCCTAGTGTTTCTTAGATGCCGCCTAGACGTAGGGGTATAGGTAGAGGGCAGATTCCGAAAGAGTCGGAAGGTCAGACCGAAGGTGATCAGCGTAGTTTTCCCTCTCTTGGTCGCAGTAAGTGAGTTGAGGATGAGGTTGACGAGTTGGCTGCTCGTGTGAATGATATGGAACTTGTTATGGCAAGGTTTCAGCGTATGAATCCTCAGGTTTTCAATGGGGATGAGTCTAGTGCTGATGCAAATTCGTGGTTATAGAGCTCAAGTTGAGTCTGGCTACTTTTCAGTTGAGGAAAGGTGCGGAGCGTTGGTGGAGAGGTGCTTCGAGGACTTTGGAAGAGACTGGAGTAGGGATTTCGTGGGACAGATTTTGTCCAGCTTTTCGTCAAGAGTATGTCCCGGAGTCCTATGTGAACGCTCGTGAGCGTGAGTTTGATAACTTGGAGCAAGGCTCTATGTCTGCTAGAGAGTATGCCCGTAGGTTTTCTTCCCTTTGCGTACATGCCGCATGTTGCTGGCCGAGAGAGAGCGAAGAGGACTAAGTTTCTTGAGGCGCTGAATGAGGATTTGTATTCTTTGGTTTTGGCGAGTTCACCAAAGACCTATGCGGAGGTGGTGGACAGTGCAATAGATATCGAGGAAGGTTTGAGGAACCGTCGGTCTCGTGTTAGGCCGCAGGTGGCGCAGAGTAGTCGTCCAGTGGTTCAGGGAGCGCAACCTTCCCAGTCGTCTCAGCCACCCCAACAGCAACAAGTAGCCCAACAGTTTGGACATCAGAGGTTTCGGCCTCGTGGTAAGCAGTTCAAGAAGAAGTCTAGTTCTAGTTCTTCTGGCTCGGGTAGTTCCAGCAGCGGTGGTACCAAGGTTGAGTATTGTGGCCAGTGTGGTGGAAGGCACCCTACAGCGCAGTGTGTAGGTGTGCAGTGTTCTTGCAATGTCTGTGGTCAGTACGGACACTTTGCTTGAGCGTGTCCTTTGTCTGGAACGCAGCATACCGCGGCTCCACCGTAGGGTCGAGGTGGATCGTCTAGAGGTCGTTCTGCTTTTCCTGTTCAGCAGCAGAGGTTGGGGGAGCCTCAGTTTAGGCCGTTTCAGTAGCCTGGTCCTTCGCGGTTTGGACAGTCTTCCCACCCTCAGTTCTCTACATCCTGCTCTCGGATGTGCAACTGATGGTACCCCGAACAAAGATCAATCTTCGAAAACACGGCAGAACCTTGCAACTGGTCAAAAAGATCATCGATCCTAGGCAAATGGTACTTGTTCTTCACTGTCGCCTTGTTCAACTGCCTAAAGTCGATACACATCCTCATCGGCCTATCCTTCTTCTTAACAAACAAGATAGGCGCTCCACAAGGGAACATGCTAGGCCTAATGAATCCCTTCTCCAGCAAGTCATTAAGATGCTCCTTAAGCTCCCTCAACTCAGCAGGTGCTAAACGATACGGAGCACGCGTGATCGGAGCTGTACCAGGTACCAACTCAATGCTAAAGTCTATTTCCCTCTTCGGAGGAAAACCAAGAATCTCCTCCGGAAACACATCTGGGAAATTACGAACAACGGGAATGTCACTAAGGAACTTTAAGCTCCCTCAACTCAGCAGGTGCTAAACGATACGGAGCACGCGTGATCGGAGCTGTACCAGGTACCAACTCAATGCTAAAGTCTATTTCCCTCTTCGGAGGAAAACCAAGAATCTCCTCCGGAAACACATCTGGGAAATTACGAACAACGGGAATGTCACTAAGCTCTATGCGTGAAGAAGAAGACGCATACAAAGCATAGATCATAAACCCAGCATTCTCCAATGACAAAAGGCTAAACATCTCCATTACAGAGACTAAAGGAATCTTCGATCGGGAAACTAGGCCATAGAAATTCCACTTCTCTCCAGACTGAGGCCTAAAGCGCACAACGCCATGGAAACAATCCACAGTAGCTCTATAATCAGACAACACATCCATACCCACTACACTCGAAATCCTACATCACAAGCCTAATCAGATTCGCTAACAACACATTCTCATCAAACCTAAGAATGCCATTCAAAAAAATATCCTGGGAGTACAGGCTCGCGCCGGCAGGAGTCGCTACAGTCACAACATCACACAAAGATGTGGTATGCAAACCATTCTCAACCACAAACGCATCAGCAATAAAATAATGTGATGCTCCTGTATCAAACAACACACGCGCAGGAAAATCAAAGACAAAACAAGTACCTACGATCACTCCTCCTCCTGGCGTGCCCTCCACTTGCTCCCTCGTCACAGCATTCACTTGGGCAAACTGAGGTCCTGGAAACTTAGACTGGGAAGACTGTACCGCGAAGGACCAGGCTGCTGGAACAGCCTAAACTGCGGCTCCCCAATCCTCTACTGCTGAACAGGAAAAGAACGACCTCTAGACGATCCACCTCGACCCTGCGGTGGGGCGGCGGTATGCTGAGATCCAGAAAAATGATACACTCTCGCAAAGTGCCCATACTGACCACAAAAATTGCACAAACCTTGCACAACTACACACTGCGCTGTAGGATGCTTTCCATCACACTGGCCACAGTACTCAACCTTGGAACTACTTCTACTGCTAGAACTACCCGAGCCAGAAGAACTCGAACCAGACTTCTTCTTGAACTGACGATCACGTGGTCTAAATCTATGGTGTCCAGACGTTGGGCTACTTGCTGCTGGGGTGGCTGAGATGACTGCACAGACTGAGAAGGTTGCACCCGCACAAACAATGGGACGGTTACCTTGCACCACCTGCGGCCTAACATGTGACCTACGGTTCTGCAGTCCCTCCTCAATGTCAATAGCCCTGTCCACCGCTTCCGCATAGCTAGCCGGTGAACTCGCCATCACCAACGAATAAAATTCCTCATTCAGTCCATGAACTTGTTCCTCTTGCCCTCTCTCGGCAAGAAACATGCGGAACATACGCAAGAAGAGAAGAAAACCTCCGAGCATGGCATTCACAAAGGATTTCGCAACGTATTCCTGACGAGAGGCAGTACAAAAGCTGTTCCACATGATCCGTACACCTGTCTCCTCAAGAGTCCTCGAAGCGCCTCTCCACCAACGCTCAGCATTCCTCCTCAACTGGAACGTAGCTAGACTCAACCTACGTTCATTGTCATACCTGACACGATCAAACAACCCGGTAATGTGCTGCAACCAGGACTCCGCATCGGAATTAGATTCATCACCACTAAACGTCTGAGGGTTCATCCGTTGAAACCTCTCCATCACAAGTTCCATGTCATCCACACGGGCTTCCAGCTCATCAACCTCATCCTCGACCTATAGTTTACGTCTACGACCAGGAATACTACGCTGATCCTCATCGTTCTGACCCTCGGATTCCTGCTGAAACTACCCTCTACCTCTACCCCTACGTCTAGGCAGCATCTAGAAAGGTACTAAGAGGGTAAGATCACACGGCAAGAAATAATTCACATAACACATAAATCACATTGTCATGCACATGCAACAAACAACACTGTGCCTAGACTCAAGTGTGATCAAAAGAAATCGAGCTTATCCCAACTTAAGCTCTGATACCAAAAATGTCAGGCCTCGTGCTCAAATCAGAGTAAAACCACGCAAACAATAGCGGAAGCAATAAAATAGTGGTTAAAATTTTCTCTTTTGGCCTGTTTGAAAGATTAAATAATTTAAAATACAACAGTACTCAAAATATCCCAGTTTCAGTACAACAGTACAGCATATAACAAGTACCAATCAACAACATTAAGACTGAATACAATAAAGCGCAGGGCTTTCCCAGGCTATCAGTACTGATACATATACGCTATACGTTAGCTGGGACACTCTAACCACCTCCTGGGGCACCTCCAGCTGGGTCAAATCCACGACCAGCTGAATAACCTGGGAAACCTGGATAAAAAACAGGCAGGCAAACAAACCAAGCCCCAGAGGGATATGTGGTCAAATCCCAGTACGGAGAGCAATATAAAACAGCAAATAGAAAGCAACAGATAATATGAAAATACTATGCGTGAGAACAAGGCTACAACCGAACACAGGGAGCCAAATAATCTCAAGGAACTGCTCAACAACAGATACGAATCAACTGAGCAACAGTGGCCACGGATAGTGTGATTATATGGGAGCTACCCAATCGTCTCAACACACGGCACCAGATGCAAAACATAGCTCAACCTGCTGTTGCCCAACTCATGAGATGTGGGAGCTACCCACTCCGCTCATAGTGGCTAACAGATCCCAGCAGGGAGATGAGGTATACGAGAGTTACCCGCTCGTCCTCAACAGAAATCCTGGTACGCACAAATCAATACAACAAGGAACAAAAGGCACGGCTACAACAGATCTGAGCTCAATATGATAATGCGTGCATGCAACAGGTAAAATGTCCAACACATAACATATACAACAATGCAAGGAATACACAGCGGTAAGCATAAACTTCCATGCTCCATCCAACGCTGTAAAACAAGCTCACATCCGTACCTCAAGTCTTCTGTGCTACAATTACTACAACAGGGTCCCGAGAAACACAGATCTCACACATGCTAAGCCAAACACAAATACTAGCTCAGGGACAGTAACACAGAAACCACGAATTTGGAGCTACGAGCTCAACCGAATCTGTCCTACCCTTCTAACACAACAGAAGACTCTAAACAAAGCACATGGTAGGATCTTGACACTCACCCAAAGATCTACCTGAACGGCAAATGAAATCCGACGCTTATGCTAACAGACTAGAGAAGGGATATGTCTTCGCACACCTCACCAGCTTCACGAAAGCTTCCAAAAGCAGCACCAAACAAAGCGTCTCAGCAAGAGGAGTCCAACGCTATCACTATTACTTCAATCGGAGCTGTCTACCGGAGGCAATCGAAGAAGATAAGGTTCAGTGAACAGTAGCTAGGGTATCGCGACAGAATTGCTCACGGGAAATATTTCTAAGTGTCGGGGCTGAACAATAAAGAACGGAGGCAAAGTTCTCTATATAAAGGTCAGATCTGCTCAAATCTGAAGAATTGAACCTACCAACAACTTAAGTCTCAAAACTAATTTCCCACTCAGATCTGATTTTCACAACAGATCTCTCTACAGCAAACAGATCTCGACTTACTCAAACGACGTCGCACCGCATCTACTGTCGCATCTAGACACATCACCGCTACTCAAATCTGAAATTCTAACCAGCATCGCAACACTCAGATCCCATCGATATCTGAAGAGCAACACCTCATATCTGAATCTAGCTCGCTAACCAAAACGCCGTCGTTCCAACTAATCCAAATGACGTAGTTTAGCTACTCACTACAGAAACACGCTGGCTCACATCCAACACCTTCGAGACCAGATTTTATCACCAAAGCTGAGCGTGATCACCAAAACTGACCAACACTCACATCTGATCTCCGTTCCCACGAGAATACTCAAACTCCCCAGATCTGTTCCAAGGACTTAAACGAACCCGACAACTAAACCAAGCATACGAGCTCAAAAATATCTCATCCCAGATCTGTTCAATCCAAATCTGGTCTATGCTAAACTCGATTAATTAACTCAATTAATCTTGTAAGCTTTCGGGTCTCACAGTTATCGGGATAAGTCTTCAGATCCGAGAGAATTGGGAATAGTACTCAGCTTCAGATCAGACCGAGCAAACCAGATAAGAGCAACCCAGATTCGAAGTATTCAGCTTCAAAGTATATATCAGATTTGGGTATTCGGGTTATTTCAGGTATCGGGTCAAGTATTTCGTTATCGGATCAGGATTTCAGATTTGAAGGTATCAGATTTGATTCAGAGACTATGGCAACAGATCCGGTTATTCAGAAAGTATATTTCATATCCGAACATATCAAATTAGAACAGACTCAGATATGGATTTTATTCAGAGTATTTCAGATGTTATTTTTCAGTATCAGTTCAGATGAAAATCGATCAGATTTGGGTATTCGGGTTATATCAGTACAGAGGCTACACTTCAGACTTTTCAGTAACGAGTACTCAGATCTGGCAGACTCACGATTGTACAAAAATGGGGACATATTTGTAAAGATTAAAATATTTCATATCTGACAGAGAACATTACTTTTATAAAGTACAAAAAGGGGATATTTTCAGATGTGACAGCTATATGCGTAAAAAGATATATCTTGTAGCTATTCACAAAGGGAAATTTCGAAAAGGGAAAAAGAGCAGTTTTCAGGCTTCAATACTTTAACAAATGTGAGCTTCGGATGTCTTCAAATATTATCAGTTGATTATTTGAGAGAAATCAAAGGTCACTATTTAATTGTATAAAAACATGTTAGACAACTTGAATTACGGAAACAAGATCAGAGCTATTTTAAGTAAAGTTGCACAGTACGCAAAGTGATTGATACGATATTTACCCGCTTTGGTATATAAGTCAATTAAGCCTTGACAAGCGCGATTACCTTCTGCATAGCATTAAGGGAGATACGATGAAGATATGCAAAGGGGTTTGTATCTACTTGCTACATCTATTGACCGTTGAGGTTGAAGAGTATAAAAAGATGAAGATTTCAAAAAATAAGCTCTCGGTGATTTTACATACTCTTAACATTCACAAGCTCTCTCGCACTCTGGGATTTTCAAACTCAAGAAAAAATATTCTAAGTCCCAGTGTTTAATCTCGAATAACATTCCTTTGTTTTGAATAGTTTTATCTTCGAGATATCTTCTGGTTTACTTCTGTAAAGCGAGTTTCATTGTCATAGAAACCAGAAGATCTACAGTACTCAAAATATTTTTCATTGTATTATTCATATTTGAGTCTGTAACGAACGTGCTTCTTGAAGCAGTTCGAATATTACGTTGGTTGTAACTCAGCAGTGTCATCTGCGTGTATTATGGAGATT
Source organism: Dorcoceras hygrometricum (assembly GCA_001598015.1). Classification (NCBI taxonomy): domain Eukaryota; kingdom Viridiplantae; phylum Streptophyta; class Magnoliopsida; order Lamiales; family Gesneriaceae; genus Dorcoceras; species Dorcoceras hygrometricum. Next base: position 17,035 of record KV007468.1, read on the forward strand.
GCTAGAAGTTAACTTGGAGCAAGGCTCAGTGATTGGGTGTCTACAGTGTCTGTATTCATCAAAATCTTCTAGTGGAACCTTCCTCCAAAGGAAGAAGGGGAGACGTAGGATTTGATATCCGAACTTCCATAAACAAATTCTGAACCTTGCACTTTTAATTATTTGCATCGCATTTATTTTATATTGTTCACTGCTCGATCGGTTTCTTTCCGCACATTTCATTGTTAATCGAGAGAACAGCTTTAGACTGGGAGTCTCATATCTGGTAACTCAGATCTGAGTTGAGCGAAGGCTTATAAAATCGTTTTTAAGGTTTCGAAAAATTATAAATTGTAAGGAGTTCATTCAACCCCCCCCCCTTCTGAACTCCTAAAGATCATTTTAACCATATTTTCGATTCCATTGATCCTATCAATTGGTATCTGAGCCTGTGCATCTCAGTCATTGAACAGTTTTATCTTGTGTCGGATAATTCCTCTCGTGCACCTTCAACTGTCTGGAAGCGTAGGCGATAACTCTGTCATACTGCATCAGTACAGCGCCTAAGCCTAGCTTCGATGCGTTCGTGTAAATCACAAAATCTCCTTGCCCCGATGGCATAGATAATATAGGCGCTGATGTGAGAGCTTGTTTCAAAGTATCAAAGCTCTGCTGGCACTCTGGACTCCAAATATATCTAGAGTTCTTCTTCGTCAACGCAGTCAAGGGAACTGCAATAGATGAAAATCCTTTGATGAACTTCCGGTAATACCCTACCAAACCAAGGAAACTACGGATCTCCGATGCATTCCACGATACAGCCCACTCTTTGACTGCCTCAACCTTGGACGGATCCACCTCTACTCCACTGCTAGAAATGATGTGTCCAAGGAACGCCACTCTCTCTAGCCAGAACTCACACTTGCTGAATTTTGCGTATAACTGGCGCTCCCTCAGGACTCCAAGTACTGTCCTCAGATGTCGACTATGCTCCTCCCTGCTCCGAGAATAGATAAGAATATCGTCAATGAACACGATGACGAACTGATCCAGATACGGCTGAAATACGCGGTTCATGAGATCCATGAAGACCGCTGGTGCATTCGTCAACCCGAAGGGCTCACCAAGAACTCGTAGTGACCGTAACGAGTCCTGAAGGCCGTATTATGCACATCTTCCTCCCTCACCTTCAACTGATGGTAGCCAAAGCGAAGGTATATCTTAGAGAATATCTAAGCTCCTTGCAACTAATCAAATAGATCCTTCACTCTCGGCAACGGGTACTTGTTCTTGGCAGTTACCGAATTCAGCTCACGGTAGTCGATACAGAGTCTCATGCTGCCGTCCTTCTTCTTCACAAATAATATTGGTGCACCCCATGGAGATACACTACGGCGAATGAATCCCTTATCTAGCAAATCCTGAATTTTCTCCTTTAATTCCTTCATCTCAGTAGGTGCAAGACGATACGGTGCCTTAGAGATCGGCACTGTACCAGGCAGCAACTCAATAGAAAACCCCACTTCTCGATCTGGCGGGATCCCAGAAACATCCTCGGGGAATACGTCGGCATACTCCCTAACAATCTCCACATCAAAAATAGAATGATGGGCAGTCGTGGCCAATAAGCTTCCTCGCCTGCAAGAATGAAATAAGACGCGGCTTCCTCATGCTCCGTGCCACCACGAAATCCAACGCTTCCTCTCCAGGACGTCTAAGATGCACTACTCTGCACTGGAAATCAACAATCTCCTGATTCTCTGCCAGCCAGTCCATCCCGAGAATAATATCAAACTCTGGCATTGGGAACACAATCAGATTGGCGCCGAAGGTCCGGCCTTGCAGTATCAACTCTAAATCCCGGACGACACTAGCCGTGGACACCACCTCTCCTGACGGAATCATCACCAATAAACATCCTGTAAAAGTCTCCTGGGCAACATTCTTACGCCGCACAAACTCCTCAGAAATGAAAGAATGAGTCGCCCCTGATTCGAAAAAGGCCCTGGTAGCTATCCCTACTACAACTACCCTACCTGCGGCATAAATAACACATGCATAGGGCATTAATCACACTGTTCAGGTTCACTCCTATTCAATAATATCACAGGTCTACTACCTAAATCCTCAAAATTCATAACGTAAGCGCAAGGTTACCTGTGATAAGCGTAGTGTCTGGATCAGCCTCCTCTACCTGCATCACGTAAACTCTCTCGATGGCAGCCTTCTTCAGTTGCGGGCACTCAAAAGACAAGTGGCCCGGCTGCTTGCACTTGAAGCAGACCCCAGCTTCCATCAAGCACTTCCCGGAATGCTGCTTCCCACAAGTCGGACATGTGGGTTTGTCTGTCTGAGCCACAGGCCTCGGAGTCTGCTGTCCTTGGGGTCTTTCGGAAGTAGCGGGCTTCGCCGCTGGTCTCGAGGTCCCTAACAAGATCATCCATTAATAGAATTGCAGGAAGGGATAACTTCTTAAAAGATTAAATACTGACCATGGCTTGGAGGTCTAGGTGGCTCAGTGAACGGACTCTTGGGCTGTTGTTGTTGATGATGCTGTGGTTGGAAAGGCCTCTTTCTCTGCGCCTCAGCATGCAGATCCTTCAGCATCTGCTCGGATCTAAAGGCTCTCTTCAGTGCAGTGGCATAGTCTGCAGGATCCAACATCAGCACATCCCTGCGAATAGCGGGCCTCAAACCATCCAAGAAATGTTGCAACTTCTCGGCGGGATCATCGGCAATGATGGGCAAGAAATGGCAACCCCTGTCGAACTTCTTCACATACTCTGCCACAGACATGTCTCCCAGTCGGAGGTTCCTAAACTCCCTCTTCAGCCTCGCCTGAAAGACAAGTGGCACGGATGCTTGCACTTGAAGCAGACCCCGCTCCCATCAAGCACACTGGAATGCTGCTTCCCACAAGTCTGACATGTGAGCCACAGGCCTCGGAGTCTGCTGTCCTTGGGGTCTTTCGGAAGTAGCGGGCTTCGCCGCTGGTCTCGAGGTCCCTAACAAGATCATCCATTAATAGAATTGCAGGAAGGGATAACTTCTTAAAAGATTAAATACTGACCATGGCTTGGAGGTCTAGGTGGCTCAGTGAACGGACTCTTGGGCTGTTGTTGTTGATGATGCTGTGGTTGGAAGGCCTCTTTCTCTGCGCCTCAGCATGCAGATCCTTCAGCATCTGCTCGGATTTAAAGGCTCTCTTCAGTGCAGTGGCATAGTCTGCAGGATCCGACATCAGCACATCCCTGCGAATAGCGGGGCTCAAACCATCCAAGAAATGTTGCAACTTCTCGACGGGATCATCGGCAATGAGGGGCAAGAAATGACAACCCCTGTCGAACTTCTTCACATACTCTGCCACAGACATGTCTCCCAGTCGGAGGTTCCTAAACTCCCTCTTCAGCCTCGCCTGAACGTCCGACGTAAAGTACTTGTCATAGAAGATCTTCTTGAACTTCTCCCAAGTCATAGATTCCACATCCACTGTCTTTTCTGCCCCTTCCCACCAGCGGGCAGCGTCATCCTTCAGCTGGAAAATGGCGCAACTGAGGCGAGCAGCATCCTACAGTCACATATACCTAAAGATCATCTAAAGTCCTGACCCATCCCTCAGCCATGAATGGATCGGTGGTACCGATAAACTCCGACGGCCCCATCTTGCGAAAATTCTCATATGGCATCTCGATCCTGGCCCCCTGTACAGTCCCGGCATTCTGTTTTGAAATCTGCGCAAGTCCAGCTAGAACCTGCTCACTGGAGCTCAACGATGGTGGTGGAGGTGGGGTAACTTGTCGTTTGGGAGGCATCTGGGTTTTGTAACGAATTTCACTACTTAATCTCAACATGCCTCAAGAAAACAATATATGCAAACATATAGCCTCACGACATAATCACATCAACATCTCAAAATAATAAACATAAACTGAAAGTAATTGGACAATTATATAAAGCAGTCAAACACTAAGACTTACAGACTTTGAGGCGAGACTCCTTGAGTTTTTTGCAGTCAGCTTTAAGCACCACCCAAACCAGAACCATGCTCTGATACCAACTGTAACGTCCCTCACTTCTTAAATTATTTTTAATTTAAAATAGATCATAAATGCGAAAAAGAAAATACTAGGAATATATTTATTTTTTTTATAATACTAACTCCCATATGATAAAAACATTTATAAATGAAGCAATAATAGTAAGTCATTGTCATAAGGTTTCTAAGAATAATAAAAGTCTTAACCAACAAAATAAACGTGCATGATAGCTAAAATTTGTCTAAGTCATAAAAATAATCCTCATGCATAAGAAAATATACTTTTCTCAAAACAAGTCGACATATCCTAAAAAGACTGAAAGTGCTAAGCGGAACAAGAGGTCGCTGGGTAGGTGCCAAGTCCGACTACAATCCGCTCAGGAATCTTGCCCCTCAATCTCGATCTCAGCCTCATCTGCATCATCCAAGCATAGTGAGTCTAAAGACTCAACAAGTACAAAACTGAGATAACGAGTACTAAATAAAACATACACATGCATTAAAATATTTCTACTTAAATAGTTTCTTGCCTTAAAAGGGTATGCATTAAAAACAATTCCATGCTCAAGATAAATAAAAATCTTTGCATAAATAAAAATTAATTTCTAAAACATTTTCCTCGTGAATTCTGTTCCTCGACTGTGTTTCCTCAACCTCAAGTCGCTTGATCAAGCTAATAAACACTAGTACTAGGTTGGAAAGGCACTCCAGTACTCATCTGGAGCCCAGACCCGTCACTTGAAAAGGCACTTCAGTACTTATCTGAAGCCCAGACCCGTCATTTTGATATGGCAAGTGGAACATCTCCCGACCCCATATCCGTCATAGAAAAACCACAATCAAGTCCCATCATTCAAAAAAATCATTTTTCCTCATTCTTGCCTCAAATAATTTTCTCAAATCCTCAATAATTAAATAAATTCCATAACCTCAAAACATTCTTCCCATAAATACTTTAAAATTAAGCATATGCACTTTAAATAGTCAAACATGCTAAAAATCATTTTCTAGGCCTTAAATTTTCATAAAATATTAAAAAAATCTCATAAATGCTAAAAATTCTTAAAAACAGTTCATAATATCCTTAAAACATATGGTAAAGTCATTCATGAATTTTGGCAGCCCCTAGGACTCAATTTCTCAACTTTCCCGAAAATGCCCCGAAAGGACCCACTCTGCTCGACAAAACCTTAAAAAATCATATAAAATTCATTTCTTAACCAAATGACCTCAAACCCGGACCCACGTAACCCTAACTTGATGTGCTAGCTTCTGGAACAAACTGAATGCAAAAATAATGTCTGAGGTGACCACAGTGACGCTCGCAACCCTACTGGTCGCGCACAAGAACCAATCTAGGAGAGGCTAGGGACACCACTTCGAACCAGCCCCTTCCCTTGACTCCAGCACCCGAATTACCCCTCACACAGCCCCATGGAATACCCTTAGGACCCCTTCTAACCCCTTTGAATCGAAACCTAAGCCATACTAGACTTCTCCTCCCTTCAAGATCCACCCTTGACAACCACAACACAACCTCACTCACACCCACCAAACGGCCTTACCCTCTCCTTCACCAAAGGTCCAGATCTGAACTAGGCTGCAAAATACATGAATGAATTACATTAAACAGCATGATATGCAATAAAAGTGGATTCATCCAATCACCATAACATAATCAATCACACATATATACATAGGCTTGAAAAGTGCATTCAAGGAAGCTTTGTACTTGCCTTTATTTGTAAAAAAACTTACAACCAAGATGATGCTTGTTGAGAGGAGGATGAAGGATCACCACTAGAACCCACCAAGGAGGATTCTTGAAGCTTTAAAGGAGGAGGAAATCTTGGGACAAGAAGAAGAGAATGGGGGTGATGGGGGGAGAGGGACGGCGGCTTCAAGGGAGGGTTGGCGCTAGGTTTTTCTCTTTTTTTTTTGTGAATGACGTGTGTTGAATAATGGTGTATAGTAGGGTCTTATTTGTATTATATAAAATAGTCAAAGTCGTTACTCAAAATATTAAAAGGCCTTGCATCATCTAAATACAAACTCTAAAAGGACTCGAAACCCAAGTCAAATAAATCGAAAGGAAATAATCATGAAAATAATTAAATAAAACGATAAGGCATGCGATTTAGGTAGCAAAATTCCTAGGCGTTACAATTCTCTCCCCCTTAACAAGAATTTCGTCCTCGAAATTCGAAAACTTACCGAAAAGATCTGGGTAGCGCTCCTTGATATCTGCCTCTACCTCCCACGTGGCCTCTTCCTCGGAGTGATTCAGCCACTGAACCTTAACCATGGGGGTGGTCCGGTTGCGTAGCTTCCGGTCCTATCTGCCTAAAACCCGAATGGCTCGCTCCTCAAAAGTCATCTGCGGTGAGAGCTGTAGCGGCTCAAAGTTAACACATGCGAAGGGTTCGATACGTACTTCCTGAGCATGGAGACGTGGAAGACGTTATGCACAGTTGCTAAGCTCGGCGGTAAGGCCACTCGATAGGCTAAGGTACCCACTCGATCGAGGATCTCAAAGGGTCCTATGTAACGGGGTGCTATCTTACCCTTTTTCCCAAATCTCATAACACCCTTCATTGGAGCGACCTTCACGAAGACATGCTCTCCTACTGAAAACTCTAGGTCTCTCCTCCTCAAATCGGCATAGCTCTTCTGTCGACTCTGGGCAGTCCTCATCCTATCTTTGATCCTCTGCACTGTGTCTGCTGTCTGCTGAACAATCTCAGGTCCCAACTCAGCTCTCTCTCCAATCTCATCCCAATGGATAGGTGACCTACATTTCCTTCCATACAGATCCTCGTGTGGTGCCATGCCTATGGAATCCTTGAAGCTGTTATTGTATGCAAACTATACTAACGGCAGCTTAGATTCCCAACTTCCCTGAAAATCAATAGCGCATGCTCTCAACAGATCCTCTAGTACCTGGGTCATACCCTCTCCGTCTGCCCATCTGTCTGAGGGTGGAATGCAGTGCTGAAATGGAGCTTTGTCCCAAGTGACGCATGAAGACTCCTCCAAAATGCTGATGTAAAGCGTGTATCCCGATCAGAAATAATCGAAACTAGGATTCCATGCAGTCTGACAATCTCTCTGATGTACAGCTCTGCGTACTGAGTCATAGTGAATGTGGTCTTCACCGGCAGAAAATGTGCCGACTTGGTGAGTAGGTCCACAATCACCCATATCGAGTTCGACCCTCTAACGGTCCTCGGAAGTCCCACAATAAAATCGATCGAAATGTTCTCCTACTTCCACTCAAGGATAGGGAGAGGTCTCAGGAGCCCGACGGGTCTCTGATGCTCCGCCTTATCCTGCTGGCATGTCAAACACTCGGACACAAAACGGCTGATGTCACACTTCATACCTGGCCACCAATATAACTGCTGTAGGTCTTGGTACATCTTCGTACTCCCTGGGTGGACAGAGTACGTTGATGCATGGGACTTCGTCATAATCAACTCTCTGCGCATCATCCGAAGGGACCCATAATCGTCCCTTATATCTCACAATCCCATCCCCCACTGAGTAGAGTCCACCTCCCTTCACCTCATCCCTCAGTCTCCACTTCTGTAGCTGTTCATCAATGGTCTGGCTACTGCGGATGCGATCTAATAGGGTGGATTGTACCGTCAAGGAACCCAATCTCGGTGCTCCACCAGCTGTATAAACCTCTAATCCCAAACTCTGAATCTCTCGCTGTAACGGCTCCATAACAGTCAGATGTGCAATAACTGCTGTCTTCTTACTCAGAGCATCGGCTACCACATTAGCCTTCCCGGGGTGGTAGTTAATCTCGTATTCGTAGTCCTTCACCAACTACAAAATACATCTATAGATGCATCCGCCCTTTAGCAGAGATAGAATAAGCAAAATCTATAGATGTATGCCCCAAATCTCTAAGGTATATATAAAATGCAGTATAAAACACCCAACCATCCCTATGGTATATGACCTATGAAAACCAAATCCAATAAAACAAAATCCAATAAAACCAAATCCCATAAAATTCTACTTTATATATCCAAAAATAGCAGTATAAAACACTAACATC
>KV007469.1:0-17066 GCA_001598015.1 Dorcoceras hygrometricum
GGAGGCGGCAGCGGGCGGCCAGTAGCGCAGCACATGCGCGGCCGCGCGAGACGAAGCGCGAGAGGCGGCGCCCATCATCGGCCGCACACAGCGCGGCAAGCGCGCCGCTCCTTGGCGCAACCTCTTGCCCCTGTTGCAGCATCTCTCGGCGCCCTTCGCGCGGCAGGCGCGCGGCCATCGCGCGGCCAAGCGCGCGTCCAGTGCGTGCAAGTGCGCGCGGGGCGGAGATGAGGGGGCCGCCGTGCACGGCGGCGGCCGGGCGGCCAATCTCTAGGTCTTGATTTCAATTCTGAAAATTCGAACGTTAGATACAATATGGCAATTCGTATGATCAGATCCGAAAAACACAAGCTCTGATACCACTGTTGGGGATCCGGATCCGCCCCCCGGCGAGGCAGCGGAAGAACATGAAAAACCGGGAGACGATCAATACGAAAAACAGACAATACAAATATCGTCATACATAGGGCGTTCAAGAACGAATACCTTGCTGGCACTTGTGCCTGGCTCCAACCGGAATTACAAGAACCCGGCTCTTCTCGGTAGATTGCGGTAGATAATCGCCAATCCTGTCCACGACCAGAACCGAGACTCCTTCTTCAGGCTGCACTAGAAGCACTGACGAATTCTGCACGAACGGATTCTCCTCGTCGAACTGGCCGAAAACAAATTTCCGGCGAAGATCGGCGGCGGCGGCGGCGGCGCGTGGGCGGCGGCGGCGGCGGCTTGTTTGAGAGAGGAGGGGCGGTGGTTTTTTGCTAGGGTTAGGGTTTGCAAGATGTTTTGTTATGTGTTAAGTCTTGCTTAAGTCTAATTAAATAGACTTAAGTGTTGGACTTGGACCGACCCAACGGGCCCGGGTCCAACGATGAACATTCAGTTCATCTCCAACACCGAGACTTCACCGTAACTCCGATCACCGATCAGATCGGACGGATCGACTCAGTTTCCAAAACTGAATAATATGATCTGAAAAACCATTTTTCAGAATCCCAGTGCAAAATGACCGTTTTGCCCCTCAACAGCAGGAAACCTCGGTTTGACCCCTGTTGACTTTTAGGAAGTCGCACTTCCCGAAATCCTCTTCTCGTGCTCAACACATTGAGCTGAGTATCCGTGCGGAAATCTCGAATCTAGTACTTGTGTGACCCTCAATGGTTCAGGGATACAGCTAGCCGTGGGCCCACAACCATTGTGGCTCCGGAATCACAATTCCGGACGTGCCCAACGGATCATGGTAAAGCGTCTAGCAACATCGCCCCATGATCCCCTAGGTATCACTGATAGTGCCTGCAAGAACCAGTTGGTCGTGGTTAGCGTACGGTACGGTCCTTTCAATCCATATATCCCGATCAGATCAACGACCATTGGTAAATCGAGAGTCGCTATAGATCCGATAGCCATCTTCGAGCGGTGAATCCTCGACAACGATGCATCGACTCCTACATGCATCGGGGTCTCACCCAATCCCGACGCCTTATGACCCCAAGTGAGTAGGAAAACGGGTCAAAGTGAGACGCCTATCATGTAGAGTCTCAATGACGTTTCGAGTCGTGAGGACTAATCAGTACAACCAAGACCTCGGACTTATCCACTCGACAAATGGTAACCACTTGGAAAGTCCGAACGAGGGTAGTTCGATAGATCACCAGGTCACTATCTATCTGCATGCTCAGAACATCACAATGTTCCCTACCAATGAAACATGGTACTTCGCATCGCAGATACTAGTCTCGAACTCGGGCGGCCTTATCCTCATTTTGATGGCCCAATCGACTAGGAACACGTTTAGAATACACAACGACTATTAGATGTGTTTCATGATAGCCGTCATACCCACTATCACATCTAACATACGCTCTAGTGCATTATAGGTCTTTACTCAACGCAATTGTAAATCATTACACACATAATGAAAGTAAAGAAAGCCATATAAAAGAATGCGAATATCATATATAAAAACTGTTTGTACATGAGTCTATAAAACCCACACGCCACAAGCTGGCTAGTTGGGCATCTACTCTAACAGAAACAATTAAGGAATTCGGTTTCATCAAGAATCCCAAGGAGCCATGTGTGTATAAGAAGGTAGTTAAAAGCGCTGTGACATTCCTCGTACTTTATGTTGATGATATTCTACTCATTGGGAATGATATAGGAATGCTGCAATCAACTAAAGTCTGGTTGTCTAGTAGATTTTCGATGAAGGACATGGGTGAAGCATCCTATATTCTTGGAATACAGATCTATCGAGATAGATCTAAACAGATGCTCGGACTCACCCAAGCTACCTACATCGATACCATACTTAAGAGGTTCTCTATGGAAGAGTCCACGAGAGGACACCTACCTATGTGCCACGGGGTCACTCTATCTAAGTCTATGTGTCCGAAGACTGATGAGGAGATAGAGAGTATGACACGTGTGCCATATGCCTCGGCAATAGGTAGTATTATGTATGGCATGATCTCAACTAGACCGGATGTCGCATATGCTCTGAGTGTCACGAGCCGCTACCAGGCCAACCCCGGCAAATTGCGTTGGAAGGTCGTGAAGGATATTCTTAAGTACTTGCGAAGGACTAAGAAAATGTTCATGGTCTATGGGGGTGGTGAACTGAAACTGGAAGGCTACACTGATTCTAGCTTCCAGTGTGACGTGGATGATTCAAAGTCAACATCTGGATTTGTATTCATGCTCAATGGTGGTGCTGTCTCTTGGAATAGTTCCAAGCAAGACACCATCACAGATTCAAACACTGAGGCTGAGCACATTGCAACATCAGCTGCTGCTAAGGAGGCGGTTTGGATAAGGAATTTCGTCCAAGAGTTGGACGTCATTCCTAATGGAGTTGGTCCAGTCCCGGTGTACTGCGACAACACGGGTGCCGTTGCGCAAGCAAAGGAGCCTAGGTCTCACCAAGATCCAAACACATACTGAGGAAATACCACATAATCCGGGATATTGTGGCTAGAGGTGACATAGCAGTTGAGAGAGTCGCCTCTGCGGACAACGTTGCTGATCCACTTACGAAGCCCTTGCCAGGACCGTTGTTTGAGAAACATCACGAAACAATGGGACTGCGTCTGATGAGTAGTTGGCTTTAGGGCAAGTGGGAGATTGTTAGAGTAGATGCCCAAATAACCAACTTGTGGCATGTGGGTTCATAGACTCTTGTATGAAACGATCTTTATATATGATATTCGCATTTATCTATATGGCATTCTTTACTTTCATTGTGTTGTATGATGATTAACAATTGCGTTGAGTAAAGACCTATAATGCACTATAGTGTATGTTAGATGTGATAGTGGGTATGACGGCTATCATGAAACACATCTAATAGTCACTGTGTATTCTGAACATGTTCCTAGTCGATTGGGCCGTCAAAATGAGGATAAGGCCGCCCGAGCTCGAGACTAGTATCTGCGATGCGAAGTACCATGTTTCATTGGTAGGGAACATTGTGATGTTATGAGCATGCAGATAGATAGTGACCTGGTCATCTATCAAACTACCCTCGTTCGGACTTTCCAAGTGGTTACCATTTGTCGAGTGGATAAGTCCGAGGTCTTGGTTGTACTGATTAGTCCTCACGACTCGAAACGTCATTGAGACTCTACATGATAAGTGTCTCACTTTGACTCGTTTGCCGACTCACTTGGGGTCATCAGGCGGCGGGATTGGGTGAGACCCCGATACATGTAGGAGTCGATGCATCGTTGTCGAGGATTCACTGCTCGCAGACATGCGTGGATATCCTATGCTATCTGAGGGGATAATAGTGTATAAATCTCTGGCCAGAGTACTAGAAGTGTTTAGGTAAATGTGTTTACCTAGTTACACTCACGATGCCACTATTCGATCTCCAAGATGTATGCATAGCTATCGGATCTATAGCGACTCTCGATTTACCAATGGTCGCTGATCTGATCGGGATATATGGATTGAAAGGACCGTACTGTACGCTAACTACGACCAACTGGTTCTTGCAGGCACTATCAGTGATACCTAGGAGATCATGGGGAGATGTTGCTAGACGCTCTTACCATGATCCGTTGGGCAAGTCCGGAATTCTGATTCCGGAGCCACAATGGTTGTGGGCCCACGGCTAGCTGTTTCCCTGAACCATTGAAGGTCAAACAAGTACTGGATTCGAGATTCCCGCATGGATACTGAGCTCAATGTGTTGAGCATAGGAAGAGGATTTTGGGGAGTGCGACTTTCTAAAAGTCAACAGGGGTCAAATCGTGATTTCCCGCTGTTGAGGGGCAAAACGGTCATTTTGCACTGGGGCTCTGAAAAATGATTTTTCAGATCATAGTATTCAGTTTTGAAAACTGAGTCGATCGGTCCGATCTGATCGGCGATCGGAGTTACGATGAAGTCACGGTGATGGGGATGAACCGAATGTTCATCCGTTGGACCCGGGCCCGTTGGGCCGATCCAACTCCATCATCAAGTCTACTTAAGGTAGACTTAGACTTAATCACTCATAACTTGCAACAAACCCTAACCCTAAAAGCTCTAGTAGCCGCCGCCCCTCCTCTCTTCAAAAGCCGCCGCCGCCGCCGCCGCCTCTCTCGCCGGAATTTGTTCCGGCCAACTTGACGAGGAGAATCCGTCCGCGCCGATCTCGTCAGGCCTTCTAGTGCAGGCTGACGAGGAGCTCGCTTCCGGTCGTGGACCTGATTTACGTAATCTACCACCGCCTACCGTGAAGTGCCGGTTTCCTCGCGAAACTGGTCGGAGCCAGGCACGAGTTGCCAGAAAGGTAACCCCGAGAAACACCCTATGAATGGTCATAGCATGATTTGTTTTGAATTGTATTGATCGTCTCACGGCCCATTTTTGTTCTTCCGCTGACTCGCCGGGAGGCGTGATCCGGATCCGCCACGGTTCCCCAACACGACCAGCAGAGAAACCTGGAAAACCTGAAACAACATACAGGCAACGACACAAGCCCCAGAGGATATCAGGGTCAAACCCCAGTACGGAGAGCAACTGAAAAACAGCATTAGACAGCAACAGATAAAATGCAGATGCAATGCATGAGGAACAGGGCAACAGCCTAAGGCTACAACCATAGCAGGGAGCCAAAGAACTCAGGCATAGATCAACAACTGACAACAGATTCTGCAAAGATAGTGGCCACGATGCGTGTACAAGCATATGGGAATTACCCACTCGTCTCTACACCACACCCGATACCAGATGCTTCACAACTGCTCAACCTGCCGTTGCCCAACTCATGAACTGTGGTAGTTAACCACTCGGCTCATAGTGGCTAACCAAACCCAGCAGGGAGATGAGAGTGCGGTATTGCCGCTCGCCCTCGCATCCTGGCACGCAACAGAACAGCACAACAACAACGCAAGGCTACAAGATCTGAACTGGATATGACAGATGTGTATGCAATGCAACAACTTGCCATATAAATCATGAAACATATGCAAGCAACAACAATATAGAACAAACACAGCATTACACATAATATCCATGCCAAATCCACGATGTAAGACAAGCTCACATCCGTACCTCAAACCCTCTATGCTACAATTACCACAGCAGATTGCCACAATGAAATACCGAGCACATAGATCTACCACCTGCTCAATTTCAACATACAGAACCTCAGGGACCGAAGCACAGGAACCAGCAGCTGGGATTTACGAACTCCACCAGCGCTACCCTACCTCTCTAACACAACAGAAAGCTCTAAACAAAGCTTAAAGGTAGGATCTATACTTACCCAAAAAGCTAGGACGGTATGCTAACAGACTACACTAGGGAGATGTCTTCGTCCACCTCACCAGATTCAAGAAAACGTCCGAAAGCTATATCCAAACAAAGCGTCTCAGCAAGAGGAGTCCAACGCTACCACTCTTACTTCAATCGGAGCTGTCTACCGTCGACAACCGAAGAAGATAAGGTTCTATGAACAGTAGCTAGGGTATCGCGACAGAGTTTGCTATCGGGAAATATTCTAAGTGTCGGGAACAATAATATAGAACAATGCCAAGCTCCCTATTTAAATCTCACTGCTGACAGAACTGGGAACAGATCCACCGACAACTTAAGCTATCACAACTGATATACTCGCAAACATATCTTGCAACAGATCTCACTCTATGCCAAAACAGATCTCTACTAACTCAAACGACGTCGCAGAGAACTATTGTCGCAACTGGACACGTCACCCGCTACTCATTGCTGAACAACTATCCAACATCTGTTCGAAACGCAACAACAGATCTCTCACACAGCTGAAGCTAACACAACTCACAGCTGAGTCTTCTCCGCTAATCCCAAACACTGTCGTTCCAACTAATCCAAACGACGACGTTTAGCTACTCACTGCTGAAACACGCTAGCGCACTCTCTACTGCTCAGCGACAACAGATCTCGCTACGACTGCTGAACACAACCACTCAGCGACAACTGCTGACGTCACAACTGTTGAACGCTAACATTCAGCGATGACCCACGCTAACTTCTGATCGCTGAATTCAATTCCTCAGCTTTCCTGAACTATTCTAAGGACTAAAACAAAACCCGATAGCTTCTCCAAGCATAACAACTCAAAGCTGATCTCAATAAAACCCGATTAATTAACTCAATTAATCTTATCAGCTTTCGGGTCTCACGCTACTGCTGCCAACTCCAAATCATGAACTGGTATCGAGTCTCATGCGGTTTCAACTGACGAGAGGCATATGCAATGACTCGACCATTCTACATCAACACACAACCCAATCCATTCAACGAAGCATAAGAACACACAACAAAACCACCTGAACTAGACGACAAAGCTAACACAGGCGCAAAAGTTAGCTTCTCTTTGAGCAACAAAAATCTATTCTCACACTGCTCAGTCCAAACAACTCTCTTATATTTTTGGGTCAACTGCATCATAGGTTTAGCTAGGCTAGAAAATCCCTCGATAAAGCGCTGATAATAGCTAGCCAAACCCAAGAAACTACGAATCTCTAAAACATTTTTGGGACGCTCCCAGTTAACTACAGCCTCTACTTTACTGGAATCCACTGAAATACCTTCAGCCGAAACGACATGACCCAGAAACACAATCTTGTCCAACCAAAACTCGCACTTGGAAAACTTAGCATACAGTTGCGAGTCTCGTAGTGTCTGGAGAACCAGCCTCAAATGCTCCTTATGCTGCATCGCAGTCTTCGAGTACACCAAAATATCATCGATAAACACAATCACAAACTGATCGATGAACTCTCGAAAGACTCGATTCATCAAATCCATGAAAACCGTAGGGGCATTCGTCAAACCGAAAGGCATCACTAAAAACTCATAATACTCGTACCTTGTACGAAACGCAGTTTTCGTAACATCTTGCTCCCAAATGCGCAATTGATGGTACCCCGAACGTAGGTCGATCTTCGAGTACATCGGTGAACCATGAACTTGATCAAACAAGTCATCGATCCTCGGAAAAAGCGTACTTATTCTTCACTGTCGCCTTATTCAGTTGCCGGAAGCAATACACATCCTCATGGATCCATCCTTCTTCTTCATAAACAAGATAGGCGCTCCCCACGGAGACGTACTCGGCCTAATGAAACCCTTCTCCAACAAGTCTCTAAGCTGTACCTTCAACTCCCTCAACTCGGCGGGCGCTAAACGATACGGGGCTCACGAGATTGGAGCTGTACCAGGTACCAACTCAATACAAAAGTCGATATCCATTCTTGGAGGAAAGCCAGGAATCTCCTCAAACACATCGGGGAAATCACGAGCGACCGGGATATCACCAAGCTCTACGCACGAAGAAAACGATGCATCCATAGCATAGCTCATGAATCCAGCATTCTCCAATGACAACAGGCTAAACATCTCCATAGCAGAGACCAAAGGAATATTCGATCGGGAATCGTGGCCATAGAAGTCCCACTTCTCACCAGACTGGGGCCTAAAACGCACACGCAATGGAAACAATCCACGGTGGCCCTATAGCTAGACAACACATCATTCCCACAATACAATCGAAATCCCACATCACTAGCCTGATCATACTCGCTACCAAAACGTTCTCACCAAACCTAAGAATGCCATTCAACACAATCTCTTGGGAGTATAGGCTCACGCCGTCAGGAGTCGCAACAGACACAACATCACACAAAGAAGTGGTATGCAAACCATGCTCAACCACAAATTCATCGGCAATAAACGAATGTGATGCTCCTATATCAAATAATACACGCGCAGGAAAATAAAAAACATAGCAAGTACATGCGATCACTCCTCCTGGCGTGCCCTACGCTTGCTCCCTCGTCATGGCATTCACCTGGGCATGCTGGGGTCCTAAGAAATGAGGCTGGGAAGACTGTCCGAAATGCGAAGGATCAGGCTGCTGAAACGACCTAAACTGCATCTCCCCTATCCTCTGCTGTGGAGCAGGAAAAGAGCAACCTCGAGATGACCCATCAGAACGACCCTGGGGTGGGGCTGCTGCGTGCTGAGATCCCGCCAATGGACACACTCTCGGAAAATGTCCATATTGCCCACAATTATTACACTCACCCTGCACACCAACATACTGTGCCATAGGATGCTTTCCTCCACACTGGCCACAAAACTCGGCCCTGGAACTACCGCTACTAGAACTGCCCGAACCAAAAGAACTAGAACCCGACTTTTTCTTGAACTGATGACCACGAGGTCTAAACATGTGGCATCCAGACAGTTGGGCTGTCTACTGCTGGGGTGGTTGGGATTGCGAAGACTGGGAAGGTTGCACCCCCGGAACCATGGGATGGTTACCTTGCACCACTTGAGGCCTAAAACGAGACCTACGGTTTTGTAGTCCTTCCTCGATATCTATAGCCCTGTCCACCGCCTCCGCATAACTAGTCGGTGAACTCGCCAGCATCAAAGAATACAATTCCTCATTTATCCCCTCCAAGAACTTGTTCCTCTTTTCCCTCTCTCGGCCAGAAACATGCGGAACATACGCAAGAAGAGAAGAAAACCTCCGGGCATACTCTCCTACAGACAAAGTCCCCTGCACCAGGTTATCAAAATCACATTCCCTGGAGTTAACAAAGGATTCAGGAACGTACTCCTGACAAAAGGCAGTACAAAAGCTGTTCCACGTGATCCCTGCACCAGTATCCTCGAGAATCCTCGAAGCGCCTCTCCACCAACGCTCAGCATTTCTCCTCAACTGGAACGTGGCCAAACTCAACCTACGCTCGTCATTGTACCTCACACAATCAAACAAGCCGATAATGTGCTGCAACCAGGACTCCGCATCAGAACTAGGATCATCAACGTTAAACATATGAGGATTCATCCGCTAAAACCTCGCCATCACAAGTTCCATGTCGTCCACACGGGCTGCCAGCTCATCTACCTCAACCTCACTAGCACGTCTACGAGAAGGAATAATAGGCTGCATCTCATAGTTCTGACCCTCAAACTCTTCCGGATGCCCTCTACCTCTACCCCTACGTCTAGGCGGCATCTAAGAAGGCACTGAACAATAAGATCACACAGCAACAAGTATATCACGTAGAAATTAAATCACATGGTCATGCATGCAACAAGCAACACTGTGCCTAGACTCAAGTGTGATCAAAAGAAATTGAGCTTATCCCAACTTAAGCTTTGATACAAAAAATGTCAGGCCTCGTGCTCAATCAGAGTAAAACCACATAATAAATGATAGCAGAAGCATTAAAATAGTGGCTAAAGTTTTCTCTTTGGCTTGAAATAGAAAACATAATTTAAAATACATTGATATTCAAAATACTGGTTTTACAACACTGAAAACCCATACAATAACAAACAACGATACAACATGGAGTGTCTCTCAATCAACAAAAAGATGAGTCTCTCGCTCAACATAGATACAACACAATATAACGAAAATATCATATGTATCTACTACATATAATTGGGACACTCTATCCACCTCCCGGGACATTACCAGCTGGATCAACTCCACGTCGAGCGGTGTAACCATGATAACTTGAAAACACACACAGGCAACAAGACAACCAGCCCCAGAGGGACAAGGGGTCAAACCTCAGTACGGAGAGCAACTGAAAAACTGTAGTTAAATAGAAATATATAAAATGTGAATGCTATGCATGAGAACAAGGCTACAACCGAAGGCAGGGAGCCAAATGATCTCAAGAACTGCTCATCAACATAATCCAATCAACTGGAAGATAGTGGCCACGGGGTGTGTGAGTATATGGGATCTACCCACTCGCCTCAACACATGGTACCAGATGCAGAACAGAGCTCAACATGATGTTGCCCAACTCATGAGATGTGGGAGCTACCCACTCCGCTCATAGTGGCTAACAAATCTCAGCAGGGAGATGAGGGTGACGATTACCCGCTCGGACTCTAAAACAGGCATCCTGGTACACACAGATCAACACAACAAGGCAAGGCTATCAAGATCTGAGCTCAACATGAATAATGCGTGTATGCAATGTAACATCTTGCAATAAACAACATAACAGAGGCAATAAATGACAACACATAAGCATACACAGCAGCACACATAATATCCATGCCCATTCCAATGCTGTAAAACAAACTCACATCTTTATCTTAGTTCTGATCTACAATTACAACAAAAGCAGTCCCGAGCAACCATATCTGAAACCTGCTAAGCCAAAAAACAACGCTAACTCAGGGATGCAAAGATCAGAGCTACGAACTGGGAGCTATAACCTCGACCAGCTCTGTCCTACCCTTCTAGCTCAACAAACAGCTCTAAACAAAGCACAAGGTAGGAACTAACACATACCCAACAAACTACCTGAACAGCAGAAGCAAATCTGCGCTTATGCTAACAGACTACACAGAGTCGCTTCCTTCGCGATCCTCTTCCAGCTAACCCAAAGCCTGCGAAAGAGGTATAGAACGAAGAACCTTAGCAAGAGGGGTCCAGCGCTACCACTCTCACTTCAATCGACAATCAAAGAAAATAAGGTTCGGTGAACAATAGCTAGGGTATCGCGACAGAGTTATCTTTCGAGAAATATTTCCAAGTGTCGAGAAGAGATAATGTCGAGACCAGAGTCCAAGTCCTCTATTTAAAATAACTTAAGTCTCCCAGATCTGACAGACAACAGTCATCGACAACTTAAGATCCAAGCTAACCCCAACTCAGATCTTAGTATCACTCCAGATCTGGACTCTGCGCTAAAACAGATTTGGAACTCATCCAAAAGACGTCGCAACACAAGTCAATTAACTAATACACGCGTCTCTCAAAACGACGTCGCCCAGAAGTTCACTGTTCCTGGACACGTCACTTCGCTAGCCAAGTCTGAATTACTAAACGGCGTCGTATCGCATTCTCAGATCTGACTCAAAAAACCCGCCAAATCTGAAATCTCTGAACCGTGCCGGTCTACCCCATAACTACGAACCGGAACAATGAACCGGACCTGTCCACATATCACTAACCACGCTCGCAACTCAGATCTGGCTTCTCCCAAAATGATGACGCATCACTACCCACGTAGAACTTCCAACACGCGTGACGAAATAGCGCGCGACCACTAGATTTCGCTACCAATCTGAATACAACCAACCATAACTGCCCAGCACTCAAATCTGATCACTTTACCGCGGAAACTCTCCAAAAAATCTAGAGCTGTTCGAAGACTTTGAATCTAGCATTCTCCAACGACATGAGGCTAAAAATCTCCATCGCAGAGACCAAGGGAATCTTTGATCGGGAATCGTGGCCATAGAAGTCCCACTTCTCGCCAAACTGAGGCCTAAAACGCACAACACCATGGAAACAATCCACGATGGCTCTATAGCTAGACAACACGTCCATTCCCAGTATGAAATCAAAATCCCACATCACTAGCCTGATCATATTCGCTACCAAAACGTTCTCACCAAACCTAAGAATGCCATTCAACACAATCTCTTTGGAGTATAGGCTCGCGCTGGCAGGAGTCGGAACAGACACAGCATCACACAAAGAAGTGGTATGCAAAATGCTCAACCACAAATGTATCGGCAATAAACGAATGTGATGCTCCTGTATCAAACAATACACGCACAGGAAATAAAAAACATAGCAAGTACCTGCGATCACTCCTCCTGGCGTGCCTCCGTTTGCTCCCTCGTCATGGCATTCACCTAGGCATGCTGGGGTCCTGAGTATGCAAAATGCTCAACCACAAATGTATCGGCAATAAACGAATGTGATGCTCCTGTATCAAACAATACACGCACAGGAAAATAAAAAACATAGCAAGTACCTGCGATCACTCCTCCTGGCGTGCCCTCCGTTTGCTCCCTCGTCATGGCATTCACCTAGGCATGCTGGGGTCCTGAGAAATGAGGCTGGGAAGACTGTCCGAACCGTGAAGTACCAGGCTGCTGAAACGGCCTAAAGTGCGTCTCCCCATATCCTCTGCGGCGGAGCAGGAAAAGAACGACATCGAGATGACCCACCATAACGACCCTGTTGTGGGGCTGCGGCGTGCTGAGATCCCGCCAAAGGACAAACTCTCGCAAAAGTGTCCATATTTCCCACAATTTTTGCATGCACCCTGCACACCAACACACTGCGCCGTAGGATGGTTTCCTCCACACTGGCCACAAAACTCGACCCTAGGACTACTGCTGCTAGAACTGCCCGAACCAGAAGAACTAGAACCCGACTTCTTCTTGAACTGATGACCACAAGGTCTAAACCTGTGGCGTCCAGACTGTTGGGCTGTCTGCTGCTGGGGTGGATGGGATGACTGCGAATACTGGGAAGATTGCACCCCCGAAACCATGGGACGGTTACCTTGCACCACTTGAGGCTTAACACGAGACCTACGGTTCTGTAGTCCTTCCTCGATATCTATAGCCCTGTCCACCGCCTCCGCATAACTTTCCGGTTAACTCGCCAGCACCATAGAATACAATTCCTCATTCATCCCCTCCAAGAACTTGTTCCTATTTGCCCTCTCGCGACCAGAAACATGCGGAACATACGCAAGAAGAGAAAAAACCTCCGGGCATACTCTCCTACAGACAAAGTCCCCTGCACCAGGTTATCAAACTCACGCTCCCTGGCGTTAACATAGGATTCCGGAACGTACTCCTGACTGAAGGCAGTACAAAAACTGTTCCACGTGATCCCTACTCCAGTCTCCTCAAGAGTCCTCGAACCACCAACGCTCAGCATTCCTCATCAACTGAAACATAGCCAAACTCAACCTACGCTCGTCATCATACCTCACACGATTCAACAAGCCGGTAATATGCTGCAACCAGGACTCCGCATTGGAACTAGACTCATCGTCGTTAAAATTCTGAGGATTCATCCGCTGAAACCTCGCCATCACCAGTTCCATGTCGTCCACATGGGCTGTCAGCTCATCTACCTCAACCTCAACCTGACTAGCACGTCTACGAGAAGGAATACTACGCTGCATCTCATCGTTCTGACCCTCGGACTCTTCCGGAATCTTCCTCTACCTCTACCCCTAAATCTAGGAGGCATCTACTAGAGCACTAAAGAATAAGATCACACAGCAGCAAATATGTCACATAGCAAATAAATCACATAGTCATGCACATGCAACAAGCAACACTGTGCCTAGACTCAAGTGTGATCAAAAGAAATTGAGCTTATCCCAACTTAAGCTCTGATACCAAAAATGTCAGGCCTCGTGGTCAATCAGAGTTAAAACACATAATAAACCACGACGGAAGCATTAAAATAAGGCTAAAATTTTCGCTTTTGGCCTGACTTAAAAAACATACTTTAAAATACAATGTTATTCAAAATACTGGTTTATACAACGCTGAAAACCCAGTACATTTAACAAACAATGATACATCACAGAGGGACTCTCAATCAACAAACAGATGAGTCTCTCGCTCAACATAGATACAATACAATATAACGAAAAAACCATATGTATCTACTACATATAATTGGGACACTCTATCCACCTCCCGGGGCATTACCTGCTGGATCAACTCCACGACCAGCGGAGAAACAATGGTAACTTGAAAACACACGCAGGCAAACAAGACAACCAGCCCTAGAGGGACATGGGGTCAAACCCCAGTACGGAGAGAAACTGAAAATAGCAGTTAAATAGCAATAAATGAAATGTGAATTATATGCATGAGACGAGGCTACAACCGAAGGCAGGGAGCCAAAGGATCTTAAGAACTGCTCAACAACAGAATCCAATCAACTGGAAGATAGTGGCCACGGGGTATGTGAGTATATGGGAGCTACCCACTCGCCTCAACACACGGTACCAGATGCAGGACACAGCTCAACCTGCTGTTGCTCAACTCATGAGATGTGGGAGCTACCCACTCCGCTCATAATGGCTAACAGATCCCAGCAGGGAGATGAGGGACACGGGAGTTACCCGCTCGACCTCTAAAACAGGCATCATGGTACACACAGATCAATACAACAAGGCAAGGCTAGCAAGATCTGAGCTCAACATGAATAATGTGTATATGCAATGTAACAGCTTGCAATAAACAACACAACAGAGGCAAGAAAAGATAGTACAGAAGCGTACAGAGCAGCACACATAATATCCATGCCAAATCCAACGATGTAAGACAAGCTCACATCCGTACCTTAGTTTCAAGCTAAAATTACCACAACAAGCAGATCCGAGCAACCAGATCTAGAACCTGCTAAGCCAAACAACCACGCTAACTCAGGGACGCAAAGCTCAAAGCTACGAATTGGGAGCTACAACCTCGACCAGCTCTATTCTACCCATCTAGCTCAACAAACAACTCTAAACAAAGCACAAGGTAGGAACTAACACTTACGCAACAAGCTACCTGAACAGCAGAACTCAAATCGCCGAAATGCTAACAGACTACACAAGGAAGCTTCTCCTGCGATCCTCTTCCAGCTCTCCAAAGTCTTCAAAAGTGGTATAGAACGAAGCGCCTTAGCAAGAGGAGCTGCTTACCGTCGGCAATCAAAGAAGAAAAGCTTTGGTGAATAGTAGCTAGGATATCACGACAGGGTAAGGTTACGAGAATATTTCTAAGTGTCGGGGAACAATATCACGAGACCAGTCAAAGTCCTCTATCAATATAACTTAAGTTCCCCAAATCTGATGAACAGTAGCCACCGACAAAACCTGCTCAAAGCTGTTCCCAACTCAGATCTGAGTAACACTCCAGATCTGGATCTTACGCTAACACAGCGCGCAATCACCAAACGACGTTGCAACACAAGTCAATTAACTAATACACGTGTCTCTCAAAACTGTGTCGAACTGAAATCCACCATTCCTACTGGACACGTCATCCCGCTAACCACATCTGAATCGCTAAACTACATCGTATCGCATCCACTAAGACGTCATCGAAACATCACCGCATCGCAATCCAGATATGAAAGACCAGATCTCACACCAGCGTTGACCAGTCAAAGATGAACTCCCTGGACCACTACGGTCTACCCCAAACCATGAATCGGGCATGTCCATGTATCACTACAATACGCTAATCCACATCTGGTTTCTTCCCAAAACGATGTCGCTTCGCTACCCGCTAACAAAATTCACTAGCGTGCCCAGAATAACGCGCGACTACCAGAATTCACCACCAAATCTGAATGCGATCATCCAACGCTGACCAACACTAAAATCTGATCATTTCCCCGCAGCATACTCCAACAATCCAGAGCGGTTTCCGATACTTATACGGACCCGATTACCTCACCAAGCACACCAGCTCAAAGCTGGCTCATCTCAGATCTTTTCAAGCCAAATCTGGTCTATGCTAAACCCGATTAATTAACTCAATTAATCCAATAATATTTTGGGTCTCACATATACTCTTGGATCATCAAGCTCCCTTGCTTTATCACTAAAAATTCTCTTTTCAGCTCTGACTGCTTGTCCTCAGTGAAGTACTGAGCAAAGAATACTTCCTTGAATTCTTCCCAAGAAAGATTTGTCAAATCCACCATGAGCCTAGCTCCTTCCACCAGAGAATTGCATCATCTCTTAGCATGTAAATTGCACACCTGGGCCTATCCAGATCTAGCATCTGGAGGTAGTCAAATATAACGTCCATGGACTTTATCCAACTTTCAGCGACAAACGGATCTGTTGAGCCACTAAACTCTTTTGGCTTCTGCCTTCGAAACCTTTCCTGAGGGTCGTCTAGATTCGGTCCTCTACTGGAAGATTGGCCATTGCTTCTGCTCGACTGGTTCACGAGCTACTCTAAGAGTTGTGCCATCCCAGCTAAAACGCGGGCACTACTGTCTCGGTTATCCTCTTCTATGTGGCTACTTATCCTACCTCTTCCTCTACTGGACATATTGATCTATAGCCCATAATCCACCACAAATGAACATCAGAACATGCTAAATTCAAAAGATACATACTCTATACCATAAAATATAACTCACAGCTCAGGAGAAACTGTAACGCCCCTAAAACCCTAGGATCATATTTATGCATTTCATAAATCATATGGGCCATTTTGGCAATTTTAAATATTATGTATCAGCTGAATTGTTGATATCAGCAGGTAAGATGCGCTGCGGCTGATTCCAGCAGGTGACTCCAAGGAGCGATGCACGAGCTGATTTTTAAATCGATTGGAAAATGTTTTAAGGAGGTGAAATGTTTTCTTTAAGAGAAGGTTTGGTGTTTTACAAATTAAAATGATATGAAGGGAATTTTACTAAATTTTGAAAGTGTGTCATGCTTGATTTCTCAAGTAGCTTGCCACTAATCCCTTTCATATAAAAACCTGTTTTCAAAGTAAGATTTTCATCATTTGCAAAGAAAAGATTTAAAGTGTTCTTCAAAGAAATTTCAGAAAAGTTCGTGCGTTGCTCAAAGGGAGGATTTCTGCAGGAATTTGCTGTTGTTGCAAAGCTTCAAATAAGGCACGTAAAAGCTGATCTTTTTCTACACCATTTGAAGCATATATTGTGTTTTAATGGATCTGCTTGCCTGTATGTTATGGATACATTTAAAGTTCATGTCTGAAATGATTTAGACATGATAAAGAAAGATGGGTTCGAAAATGATGTTTTGATG
>KV007469.1:22832-36444 GCA_001598015.1 Dorcoceras hygrometricum
CGTTTCACCCACAAACTGATGGACAATCGGAGAGGGTGATTCAAATTTTAGAAGATTTGCTCAGAGCATGTATTGTAGATTTTTCAGCAGGTTGGGATGCAAGTTTGCCACTGGTAGAGTTTACCTACAATAACAGTTTCCAAGCTTCGATTCAAATGGCTCCATATGAAGCTTTGTATGGCAGGAAGTGTAGAACACCACTTCACTGGGATGAAGTTGGTGAAAGAGCTGGTTTGGGACCAGATGTTGTGGAGCAAACAGCAGCAGCTGTTAGAAGAATAAGAGAAAGAATGAAAACTGCTCAAAGTCGGCAGAAGAGTTATGCAGATAATCGAAGAAGGGAACTGAATTTTGAAATAGGTGATCGAGTATTTTTGAGAATAGCTCCAATGAAAGGAGTTATGCGTTTTGGGAAGAAAGGGAAGTTGAGTCCAAGGTATATTGGACCATATGAAATTTTAGAAAAGGTAGGAACGCTCGCCTATCGACTGGAGCTGCCTCCACAAATGTCAGCAGTGCACAATGTATTTCACGTATCAGCTTTGAGGAAATATATTCCCCACCCTTTGCATGTGCTAAGTTATGAGCCGATTCATTTAGCTCCAGATTTAAGTTATGAAGAGCGACCAGAAAGAATTCTCCTCCGAGAAATTAGAAGACTAAGAAACCGTAGCATTCCTATGGTTAAGATACAATGGTCCAACCAGTCGGAGCGAGAAGCAACGTGGGAAACAGAAGCTGATATGCTAAGTCTTTACCCATATTTATTTGGTACGTAAATTTCGAGGACGAAATTTCAATAAGGAGGGTAGAGTTGTAACGCCCCAAAATCCCTAGGACCATATTTATGCATTTCATAAATCATATGGGCCATTTTGGCAATTTTAAATATTTTATGTATCTGCTGAATTGTTGATATTAGCAGGTAAGATGCGCTGCGGCTGATTCCAGCAGGTGACTCCAAGGAGCAATGCACGAGCTGATTTTTAAATCGATTGGAAAATGTTTTAAGGAGGTGAAATGATTTCTTTAAGAGAAGGTTTGGTGTTTTACAAATTAAAATGATATGAAGGGAATTTTACTAAATTTTGAAAGTGTGTCATGCTTGATTTCTCAAGTAGCTTGCCACTAATCCCTTTCATATAAAAACCTGTTTTCAAAGTAAGATTTTCATCATTTGCAAAGAAAAGTTTTAAAGTGTTCTTCAAAGAAATTTCAGAAAAGTTCGTGCGTTGCTCAAAGGGAGGATTTTTGCAGGAATTTGCTGTTGTTGCAAAGCTTCAAATAAGGCACGTAAAAGCTGATCTTTTTCTACACCATTTGAAGCATATATTGTGTTTTAATGGATATGCTTGCCTGTATGTTATGGATATATTTAAAGTTCATGTTTGAAATGATTTAGACATGATAAGGAAAGAAATATGGGTTCGAAAATAATGTTTTGATGTTTATGATGCTTCCAGTATGATTCCCAGAAAGTTTATGAAGTTTTATATATACTGCAGATTCGAATTTATTTCCAGAAATGCTATGAAAGTTCTTCTTACAGTAGCTGTAATATTAGAATTTGATAACGGTGTAATTGGTAGTTGCTGGTTGAATCATTGGTATGGTTTGATAGGCAACAGCTGATGACATCGTTGTTGTTTTGATATTACAAATGTTGAGTTATGTATCCAGCAGCTGTATCTACTTGTTAAGGTTCAGCAGCTGTATGGTTATAGCGTTTACGAATGATCTTCCTGCAGTTGTAATGTCGAAATTTGATGATTTTGTAATCATTAGTTGCTAGTTGAATCAGTATAAATTCATTTCAGCAGGTATTAGTCTTGCGACTGGTATTATTCATTTCAGCAGGTATTAGTCTTGCGACTGGTACTATTCATTTATATACATGTGTTAGCGCTTTTTCTTGCAGCCGATCGATTAGCGTATTCCTTGCGACTGATTGACGCGCTAACGACGTCGTTCCTTTAAGTCATAGTAAGATCAACAGGTAGTCTTGTTGTTCCATCTGCTGATCACTCCAACGACATCGTTTCACTTTATATTTATTTAAAAGACCTCGCGACTGGATTCTTGTCTTGCGACTGGTTCCTATTTGTTGCGACTGGTACTATTCATTTCAGCAGGTATTAGTCTTGCGACTGGTACTATTCCTTGCGACTGGTTTCCTTTCAACCAGTTCCATTTTAGCGATATGTTTCCAAAGTTAAATTCGATACTCAGTAAAGTTTTAAAATGGAAAGCAAATGTTTAAAATGATGGAACCCGAGGATTTAACAGAAATGTTTAAAGAAAGCTTGTTAAGGAACAAAAAGATGTTTTAGATTATGGCATAGATAGTTACGGTCACCAAGGAGAAGGGTGAGCAGTTGTCGAAGATGTCGACTGCCCTTTCATATGAGCTATATGCTAAAACTGATATCGGGAGTCATTTTGATCAAAGTGCAAATTGGACCACATAGAACTTATATGCCATGATCAACTGAAATGGAAATTGAAAGAAATGAGAAGCTGGGTGATCATCCCCTGTTTCTGCCATTGAATGTTTACTGAAATGTTTACGAAAATGACATTGTATTTTGAGGTTCCTTAACATATGAATTGCACAGATGTCTGCCTGCGTTTTATGAACTTGTTACTACTCAGATTTTACTTGCTGAGCCTTTAGGCTCACTAGCTTTTAAAATGGTGCAGGTACGACAACTGGTGGAGGAACAGCAGGTGACACTTGAAATCAACAGATGGGTGGCGTTGTGTTTATCCAAGGCCTACGTTTTCCGTGTCTAAGTTGTATTGTTTTGATTAGGTTGTACTGTATTAAATCAGTAGCAATGGTTGTATATTTACACAGAATAACAGCTGTTGTAAACCGTAATTGCAAAGTTATATGAAATACTCTGTTTTCCGCAAATGTTTTAGCAGTAGCGCGCGAACTTAAGTCCCTGTTGATCTTCGAATTTGTCTTGTGTTTTGTTTCCTTTGAGTTATAAGAAATGCAGCTTATAACAAATTATCTTTTAGCCCTTCTTTTATTCGAAAATTTTTGTTTACCCCAATTCTCGTGGCCCCGTTGGGTTCGGGCGTCACAGAAACGGTAGACGAAATCTGTCCCAACTGGAAATATGTGTGTTTATCTCTCGGACCTGGATCTGATACCAAGTTGTGACGCTCATACCCATGGGAATCAGCGGAGTGGAGTTAATTGAATAACAAAGGAATAGTTGGGGGGGGGGTGGGGCTGAATGCGAAATTTTAAGCTGTATTTCCTTACAGAAACGATATAAAAATGATTGGCGCCAACAGTAACAACAGATTTGACTAACAGATTTGAGGTTCAAGTACAAAATGCGATATTACAACTACTGGAACTCTATATGAATTCTCCATTGTTGTAATGGATCCTAATACAGTTTTGACAAAAGATCAGAAACAACAACAGCACGGAAACGGCGGCCTTCGATAAACACACACGCCCCAGCAGGTTCAGCTCCCGCCTCCCGTCTGTCCCAGATCTGACTCACCTGCACCATAAAAGCTAATGAGCCTAGGGGCTCAGCAAGTAAAACTGAGAATAACAAAGGTCACTTAGTGCATGCAAGCACATACATAACTTAAAATAATCATAGTTTAAAGGAAGTCAGTTTAAACATATATGCTTTTCGTAAAAATCAGATCTGGGAAGGCAACCCAGATCTCATCTGTATTTTCTTGTGACTTATGGCTTAGAATCTCTTAGGTCCAATAGCGCTTGATCAAGCTGCATCTGAATTCATTAACAATATGGCGAAACATCGCCCAATATGAAGGGGCAACTGATTCCTTCGACAGCTAGCTCTTACAATATGACCGTCTGTTATCTATGCCATAAGTCCTTCAAAACTGAACATTCTTCATTTAAAAAAATCTTTGATCGAATTCGGTTCACATAGCTCGGGATTCACTTATTTTAAAACTCATTTCTCTTAAAAAAAATAAAGGATTTCACCGAGCATACAGCTTTGGCTGATGAATGCAGATCTCTGTCCTGGAAAGCAGATTTGACCATGGGAGATATATCTCTAGTAAGAAAACCGATTTGGCTATGTGAACAGTGTCACTGGCGTGAAGCAGATGTGAGAATCAGATTTGGTTATGTGAACAGTATCGCTAGCGTGAAACAGAATTGGGTCGGGAAAAACAGATTTGGTCACAAGAAGTATATCGCTAGCGGGAAAACAGATTTGGCTGTATAAAACAGTGTTAAGGCGTGAAATAGATTTGAATATAGAAATAGCATCGCTACCGTTGAAACAGTTGTGACTATTGGAGTAGTGCGCTAGCGTTAAAACAGATTTGGTTTCTGGAACTAGTGCTGCAGCATCACGAACGACATCCAAAGGTAACAGTGCCGTCTATATAACCCGTACAAAATCCCGATTTGACCAGCATCGCCGACAAACTTGGAGTCAAGTGCAGACACTGCCATACACCAGAACGAAGGAATTTATAATCGTACATTAAACTCGAATCTGTATGGCTCAGTGTTTTAAAACAACAATAATCGTATCGAACACATGCTGGAGAGTTTCAAAACTGAAATCAACTCTGTGAACCCGAAACATTCATTTTAAACCAAGCAAGAACATGAACGTAGGCTGTAACTTGTGCATGAAACAGGAAATCAATCACAGAACTGAAAGAAATAAATATATACTTTCATGGTGGAGCAAAGAATCAGCTTTACTTGCCTGTAACTGGAAAACACGAAGAACAGCTGGTCCTGACAGAAGATCTCCTCAAGTACATGCGACGAGCTCCTTAGAAATTTGAGAGAACGAAAGATAAAATGAGCTCTACCTTCACAAAATCAATCACATATGGGGTTATGATTAGTAGTAGGAGAAAGCACTCGAGTAGGCATGGTTGCCATACGAACTCCTTGTCCTTTTTAAAAAGATTTGCTAAAATCTCCCTACTACTATTTAAATTTTTAAATTGTTACAAGTATTTTATAAAAAATTTTCTCATCCAAAAGCATTTTATTTACAAAGGAAATCTAAACCAGCTCGAGTTGTGCTTGTGGCAAAATCTGTCCGAAACCTTGTGAATCGCGTTCTCAAATCTGAAAGGGAAGAAATAAGCTTTAAATAAATAAAACTAGCTTGAGCTGAAATATGAATGCTCGAATATCAAAATGGCCCTTAAAATAAAAAGGTTAATATTTGTGGTCCTATGAATTTTGGGGCGCTACAGAAAAAGTCGTAGTTTCATTGGATTCCAAGGTGCATTCCATGGATTCAAAGGTACAATCCATGGATTCAAAAGTCGTATCTTTGGACTCCAAAGTTGAAAAATTGTTGAATATTTAGACATTCATGAAGCACGACTTTGGTATCTATAAGCGCGCCTTTTATGAGAAAATGGACACGGTGGCCGCCAATGTTTCTTCTTCACAGACATCGTTGGAAACCAGCCTTGTTCGTCAATTCACCGAGCATCAGTTGCAGATTGCCAGTGATCTATACTTTGTCAAATTAAAGCTGGAAGAATTGGTTAATTCACCTCAAGGAAAGTGGTGATGCCAAAAAGGGGGAAGGACCAAGCAGCAAATAGGGGGAAGGACCGAGCAAAAAAAATGGATAAGGAACAAGCAGCAACAAAAAGAGAAGATGGTTTTGACCAAGGATGGGTTTTGACTGATTTTTAGTTTTGTATTTTGTACAAACGACCATTGTATAGAGTGTTTTAAAGTCTAATAAAATCTCTTTTGATGCACAAGTTTTGTCATCACCAAAACGGGGAAAATTATATAGGATTAGTCACGAGATTTTGTGTTTTTGAATTTCAGACTTTAGGATTTTTAGTCAAGTCTGGTTTGAGGTTTTCAGATCGCTGGATTTGGAGTGTTTGGTTGAATCGGGTTTCATATTTTGGTGTTTTCGGAATTTCAGCTGTTGGTAGCAGCTGGAGGTTCAGATGTTGGTATGTTGGCGTTAGCTGGTGAATTGAGGTGATGCGACACCGTATCGTGGATCAGATGTCGTGGTATTGGAAAGGATCCGTTTAGTAGAGCGATCAGTGTCTACGCTAGGTGGTGAAAGTCAACGATTTGGATTGACTGCTGAGGGGTAACGTAATTCAGATGTCGCGTGTTGGTCAACCCAGCTGAGTTGACTACTGGTGTTGTAGCGCAGATCAGCTGTTGCTATTACAAGAGATTTGTTTCAGCTGTGAGTGTGAAAGATCAGCTGTGAGATAGCGCGACGTCGGCTGAGTAGTTATAGGGGACTCTGATGTGTCTTCGCTTGGATTAGTTAGTACGGCATCGTTTGATAACATGTTAGGAGCGCAACGTCTGAATTTTATCAGCTGAGGCAGTTGCGAGAGTAAATGTTAGATTCAGCTGTGAGATTTTTGCCTTAGCGAGAGATCCGATCAGCACCAGAATCTGAATTGATGAAAACAGTAGCGATTTGAGGATTTATATACCAAGTGCTGATTTACCCTTAGCGTATTTTTGACCCGATATCTCTTATCCTCATCTTTGAAACCCTCGTTCGGTACTGTTCACCGTAGCCTATTTCTCCGATTTCCCGTCGTTTTCCGCCGCCGTTTGGAACTAGATTGGTGGCGCTGGGTTCCTTTTGAGTAGCTCTTTCGACTGATATTTGTTGGGTGGTCTGAACCGACGTTGGGGAGAAAGAGCGAAGCATCTGTTCGTTCGAGCTTGTTCGTGAAATCTGACCCGAGCGTTCCTCGGTTGATGTAAGCTTCTGGATTTGAGGTTCAGGATAGCTTCTGACGTGGTTGAGGAAGCCAGGATAAAGCTGATTGCATAGGCTGAGTTCTGACGTGCCTTGGGAGGAATCTGTTGAGGTGGATTGAAGCTGTGAGGTACGAATTTGAGCAGCTCTAAACAGCTAAGGGCATGAGCGTGTGTATATTTCGTGTTATGAGATCTATTCGAATTGTTGGCTGTGTTTAAGTGAGCAGAATTTACCTTGTGTGATTAATTGATATCTGTTTTCACGTATTGATATTGTATGCATTTAGAACTGATTATTGAATGGCATTCATGCATACATATTGAGCCTTCGGATTGATTGATGACCTGATTGAGATAGAGCTATGTTGTGACCGGCGGACAGATGTGTCTGGCCTGAAAGGTCCAACGCTATCATCGGGGTGGTGACCGACTGAGTCGTCGTGTCTGAATACCACCGAGCTGTGATATAGGCTGATGGGCCTCGATGATCACGGACCGATGATTTCCCCCGGTTGATACACCGTGTGTGGTATCGAGGCTCGTTTGAGATGATTTTCTAGTTGAGACACTGGTCTTGATTTCCGATTCCTTTGACAGCCTCATGCATTTCATAACATGATATACAGCTATTGGCGCAGCGGCGGATCCGGATCCCGCTCCCGAGGCGCAGCTAAAGATTTAAATTTTTAAGCCCGGGAACGGTCAATACACATGTAAAACAATTCATAAACATACATAGGATGTTTAGATCAGTACCTTGCTACCGTCTAGGCGCCTGCCTCCGACCAATTTCACGAGGAAATCAGCACTTCAACGGTTGGCTGTGTCGGCCTCCTAATCCGGTCCATGACCGGAATCCCAATTCCTTCGCCGGACTGCACTAGAAACACGACAAAGATTTCAAGGATGGAATCTCCTCGCCCGAACGGTCGGAACAAGTCCGACGGCGACGGCGGCGGCGGGCGGCGACGGTGAGGCGGCGACGGCGTGGGGAGCAGAGGAGAGGAAGGGAGAATATAGCTGAGGAGCTTTTG
Organism: Dorcoceras hygrometricum; assembly: GCA_001598015.1. Taxonomy (NCBI): domain Eukaryota; kingdom Viridiplantae; phylum Streptophyta; class Magnoliopsida; order Lamiales; family Gesneriaceae; genus Dorcoceras; species Dorcoceras hygrometricum. Next base: position 30,618 of record KV007469.1, read on the forward strand.
GTACGTTTCAAATGAATACCCCAGGGCCTCTATTTATAGATTTTTCATGGGCTTGAACCAGCTTAATGGGCTTGGGTCGGGCCCAGGCCCAGGGTGAACATTGGTTTCAAGTCCATCACTGTGGCTCCATCATAATCCCGATCGACGATCAGATCGGACCGATCTACACAGTTTACAAAACTGAGCATTATGATGCGAAAACAATTTTTCGGACCACCTAATCCAAAATAGCAGTTTGGCCCCTGCAAGTTTCAAAGATAGTCAAACTAGCCCAAACTTTATGGAAATTGCATTTTGACCCTATTTAATTTTAGGAAGTCGCACTTCCATCATTCCTCCTCCCATACTAAACAAATTGAGCTTAATTTACATGCGGGAATTGAGAAACCAGTGCTTGTGTGACCCTCAATGGTTTAGGGATACAGCTAGCCGTGGGCTGTCAGGCCCCGTGCTAATTACTCACAATGAATTCCTCCTCCCATACTAAACAAATTGAGCTTAATTTACATGCGGGAATTGAGAAACCAGTGCTTGTGTGACCCTCAATGGTTTAGGGATACAGCTAGCCGTGGGCTGTCAGGCCCCGTGCTAATTACTCACAATGAACACTAAATAAACGCATAAATACGGAAGCTTAAAATCAGGGCTTAAAAATTTTTCGAAATAGTTTGGGCCTGAACTAAAAACATACATTCAAAATATCGATAATCAAAATATAAGTTAACTCAAACTTATACAATCAGGTAACAACAACAATTCAAATCGAATACAGATCCCCAATACACAAAAACGCGGGGCATCCCCCGGTTCAGTACATATCATAAATATAACTGGGACTCATGGGAAAGGGGACCGACCAGCTGAACATCCACTCTGTCCAGCCTGGCTACCTGAAGATCCTGCAAATGGGTAACACAGACCCAAGACACAAAAGCAGGAAAACAAATACGAGGTCAAGCCTCAGTACGAAGAGCTATCAAAACAGCTATACATGCAACATACTATAAATCGATGTCATGAATGCATGAGGGCTATCAAATAATCGGATAGCTAGACCAGTCTATCAACTGGAAAATCAAATCAAGCCTCTATACCATGCACAGCCAATAAGCCGGTGGAAATCATCGGTCCGTGATCATCGGGGCCCGTCAGCCCATCACAGCTTGGTGGTAGACACTCGAATCCGGTAGCACCACTCCGATGATAGCGTTGGACTTTTCGGGCACGACTCATCAGTCGGCCAGTCACAACGTGGTACCCAATCAGGTCATCAAATCAATCTGTCAAAGGGTCAATATGTATGCATGTATGCCAATCAATATCAATGCTCAATGCATACAATGCACAATAAGTAAAACAGAATGTAACTCAATCATTCAACATACTGATTCACGTAATTCACAGCAGCAAGACTCACAACATCAATCACAGCATGTTCACGCCTAAGGCTGCTAGGGCTGCTCAATTCGTACCACAATTCCACAATTTATACCTCACAGATTACTCAAAGCACGGCAGAACTCACGGCCGACGCAACCAGCTTTCACCTGGTTCGAAATTCACAGCAGCAGGCTTCCTGGAACTGAAATATGTGCAAGGTAGCTAGTATCTTAGCTCACTCTAAACATACATCCTCAAACACCTACGACCAGAACTATACTCCAGTTCTAAACATCTACGCAGGTATTAACTACAAGGACAGAGCTCAAATCAACGAGAAATGCTCACCCAAAAGCTCACGCTAGCAGGAGGAACACACGACACAGATATCTCCAAAAGATTTGAACACCAACAGCTTCGCACCTCTACTCCAGCGTTAATTCAGGGTTCGAAATGGGTAGCAATAGAAAGAGCTAAGCTAGGGGAGTCCAACGCCACCAAGATTATCAAAAACAGAGGCTGGAAACGACGGGAATTGGCGGTGGAAGGTTACGGTGAACAGTAGCAAGTCGAGGGTTCCAACAGAGAAGATAAGAAATGATGGGTTGAGAAATATTCTAAGTGTAATTCGACACTTCTATTTATTCCTCAATTCAATGGCTACTGTCTAAATCAAACACCGACAAAAACAGATCTCTGCATCAAGAGATAGCTTCAACCAGATTCCTCAAACCAGCGCTTACAATCAAACAGACTTCACAATGTTAATTCAAAACGCTCGCGCTAAAATCAAAACGACAGTGTATGGGTGGCATCTGGTCGCTCCAACGATAATACAACCAGATCTCTCGCTCGTGCAATACAAAACGCGCTAAGTGCTGGTAACCCAGAACGACGACACAGCAACTAACTGGAACGACGCCGCATCACTCAAAACAGATCTTAGCGCCCAACCCAACAGATCTCAGCGCTACTAATAAAACAGATCTCTACGCCTTAGCAACGCATAATGCTAAACGACGACGTAGCCACTAATCCAAACGACGTCGCACAGCAAAATAGATCTCTCCTCAATTTACAACGCTAGCGCTCGAAACAGATTCCTCAACTATGCGCGCTATACCAGATGTCAACTACATGTTGACTAGCACGTGAAATCTGCTTACGTCAGCAGATCTCTTCACGCGAACTATCACCCGTGTTCTATACAACGAAACCAGATCTCTCAATCCAGTGATCACCCGCTACAGTTCCGTTGACCAACGTTGACATATAGAAATGCAAAACAAAAGCGTTGCACTCTCAACTATCCAGATCTCACTAAAACGCAGCGTTTCACTCAATACACGCGGCACTTCACGCAACGCCAAGGAAAACAGATTTCTCTCTTAACTTAACCAAATCAACTCCAAATTGCGACCAGATCTCACCCGATAATTCCTGTGACTAGGAATCTGAAATGCTCTACGTGATATCTGAATTCTCAAATCAGATTTCACCAAAAATCCAAAATTCCAGAAATAAAAAATCTTAATTCTCGTGACTAATCCTACTCCAAAATCTGATTAATCACAAATCTTGAAATCTGATTTCTCACATTCTCCCCACCTTAAGAGATTTCGTCCTCGAAATCAAAGACAAACCAGGGCAGAAACGATCAAACATTCAAATCAACACAAATAGTTACTCAAATTCGAAGCAAAAACCAGAAATTTACCTGGAAAATATGCACGATCAGTGCTCAAACAGATGAGGCCAGTCTTGTCTCATCTTCTCCTCAACTTCCCAGGTTGCTTCTTCTCGGCCATGCTTGCTCCGTTGGACCATCACCAACGGAATTATCTTGTTTCTCAGCTGCTTCTCCTTCCTATCCAGAATCTGCACCGGATATTCAACATAGCTCAAGGCAGAATCCAGCTCAACTTCATCGGTTCTCAAAATATGGGACGGATCTGGCTCATATTTTCTCAACATAGACACATGAAAGACATCATGCATCGCTGCTAACTCCTCGGGCAGCCTCAATCTATAAGCCAACTGTCCAATCCGCTCAACAATCTCAATAGGACCAACGAATCTGGGAGCCAATTTGCCTTTAAATCTGAATCGCATAACGCTCTTGAAAGGAGAAATCTTGAGAAACACTCGGTCACCAACCTCAAACTCCAAAGGTCTGCGTCTTCTATTAGCATAGCTAGAGAAACGGTCTTGAGCAGCTTTCATTCTACTCCGAATCAAGTCAATCTGATCCTTCATGTGCTGAACAAACTCCGGTGTAGAAAGCTGTCTCTCACCAACTTCTTCCCAACAAATCGGGGATCTGCACTTTCGACCATACAAAGCTTCAAATGGAGCCATTCCGATAGTCACTTGGTAGCTGTTGTTATATGAAAACTCAACCAAAGATAGCGAATCCTGCCAGCCACTGCTGAAATCCATCACAATTGCACGCAGCATGTCTTCTAAAGTCTGGATAGTCCGCTCAGACTGTCCGTCTGTCTGTGGGTGATAGGCCGTACTCATAGCCAATCTCAAACCCATCGCTGCTTGCAAACTCTTCCAAAATCGAGAAGTGAACCTCAGATCTCTGTCGGACACTATCGAAACCGGAACTCCATGCAATCTAACCACATGGTCGATGTACAGATTCGCCATTTTCTTCATAAAGCACCTCACATTATAGGGAATGAAATGGGCTGACTTCGAAAGTCTATCAATCAAAACCCAGATTGCATCGCATCCCCTACTCGATCGAGGTAGATGAGTCACGAAATCCATGGCGATGTGCTCCCAATTCCCTTGGGGCACCTCTAAAGTCTGCAGCAAACCACCAGGTCTCATTCTCTCAGCCTTGACCTGCTGGAAATTCAGACATCGAGCAACAAAACCAGAGATGTCGCTCTTCATACCTGCCCACCAATAGTGAGACTTCAAGGCATGATACATCTTCCTCTCGCCTGGATGCACACTGTACCGACTACAATGCGCTTCATTCATGATGGTCTCTTTTAAATCAATCAGGTTCGGAACCACTTATCTCCCTCGAAACCACAAACATCCATCCGAAGAAACTGAGAAATCGTCAGACTGACCATTCTGGGCCTTAATCCTCAACTCATGGATATAGGGATCAGTTCTCTGCACTTCCCTGATGTCATGCAAAAGCTGTGGCTCAACTTGAATCGTAGAAACCATGAAATACTGATCGCTCGGCTGAAATCCCAACTAGAAGTACTCAATTTCTCATAGACTTTTGAGACACTCATAAACGAAAGCATCGCAGGCCGGGTCTTCCTACTCAATGCGTCGGCAACTGAGTTCATCCGTCCAGGCTGATACTGAATCTCACAGTTAAAGTCCTTGAGCCATTCCATCCATCGTCGCTGCCTCATGTTCAAATCAGACTGCGTGAAGATATATTTCAGGCTCTTATGGTCGGTGTACACCACAAATTCTTCACCATAAAGATAATGTCGCCAAATCTTCAAGGCAAACACTATCGCAGCCAACTACAAATCGTGAACAGGGTACCTCGTCTCGTGAGGCTTCAACTATCGAGACACATAGGCAATCACGTACCCATTCTGCATCAGAACACATCCTAAACCATTGAGAGAAGCATCGGAGCACACCACGAATCCTCCGGATCCAGATGGTAGAGCCAACACAGGAGCAGTAGTCAACTTCTTCTTCAACGTCTGAAAACTGTTCTCGCACTCATCAGTCCACTCAATCTCTTATCCTTCTGAGTCAACTGAGTCAGAGGCTTAGCTATCGAAGAGAAATTCTCGATAAAACGCCTATAGTATCAAGCCAAACCCAAGAAACTACGGATCTCAGAAACATTCCTAGGTCTCTCCCAGTTAAGAACTGCTTCGACCTTGCTCGGATCTACCGAACTTCCTTGTGCTGAAATCACATGACCCAAAAAGATAATTCTGTCCAGCAAAAATTCACACTTGCTGAACTTGGCATAGAGCTGCGAGTCTCTCAATCTCTGCAACACCAGTCTAAGATGCTCCTTATGCTCTCTCAAGCTCCTCGAGTACACCAGGATGTCATCTATGAAGACTATCACGAACCGATCAATATACTCGCTGAAGACACGATTCATCATATCCATAAAGACAGCGGGGGCATTCGTCAACCCAAACGGCATGACTAGAAACTCATAATGCCCATATCTAGTCCGGAAAGCTGTCTTCGCCACATCAGCGTCTCTAATCCGCAACTGGTGATAACCAGAGCGCAAATCAATCTTCGAGTACACTACCGATCCCTGCAACTGATCGAACAAGTCATCAATCCTCGACAAAGGATACTTGTTCTTCACCGTCGCTTTATTCAACTGTCTGAAATCCACACACATCCTCATAGATCCATCCTTCTTCTTCACGAAAAGAATCGGAGCTCCCCAAGGCGACATGCTCGGTCTGATGAAGCCTTT
>KV007470.1:1938-19573 GCA_001598015.1 Dorcoceras hygrometricum
CTTGAGTTTTCTAAAGTTTATCTCTTCGAAGTATCTTACAAGTAGCTTATTCGGTCACTTTCCAGAAATTTCTTGAGATATTTTGCTAACTTCAGACGAAGGAAACCATCGGTGATGGTGATCGCTTTTGCGACTAAGTATGAGATCTGGTTCTTATACCATCGCTGAAGTTCTACGATAAACAGATTTCTAAGAGTTCTATTTATGCGTTAAGTTAAGTTCAGATCCCTATTGTCATATGACGTCTGAAGGTGGTCAGATTTCTATTGTTGACCGTTGACATCTGAACGTATTAATTCAATTTCTTTTCCTTGAATTGATCGGTCCAGTTGTATGACATCTTAACTACTTCATTTAAATTGTGTTGACTTCTGAGTTGACCAGTGACATCTGATTTACTCGTTTAGTTGGGTAACATCTGATGACGTCATGTATAAGTTGCGTTGACATCTGGTTGACCAGCAGAAATCTGATTTGTTTCTTATTCGTTGAGACACTTATGTCCAATTCAGATTTCATCCTTTATTCCTTCAATATGTCTTCAATTGATACAGGAAGCCCAGGTTTGAATTTCCTTTTCATTTCCGCTTCAATTCGAAAGAATTATCCGATTCAATTGACAGATTCAAGTAGTATTTTTATTCAGTTTTCATCTTTGCAAGCATTTCAGAGAATCCTCATACAGTTCCAGAACATCATGTAACCATCTGATGACGTCATGTATAAGTTGCGTTGACATCTGGTTGACCAGCAGAAATCTGATTTGTTTCTTATTCGTTGAGACACTTATGTCCAATTCAGATTTCATCCTTTATTCCTTCAATATGTCTTCAATTGATACAGGAAGCCCAGGTTTGAATTTCCTTTTCATTTCCGCTTCAATTCGAAAGAATTATCCGATTCAATTGACAGATTCAAGTAGTATTTTTATTCAGTTTTCATCTTTGCAAGCATTTCAGAGAATCCTCATACAGTTCCAGAACATCATGTAACAAACAAAAACCAGTAAATCATACTAGAGAAAAGGAAAACAGATTTACAAAAGAAAAGAAAGAGCAGAAAGATTATGTTTATGAAAGTTTTAAGTTATGAATTTGACAACAAATGGTCCCCAGAGGAAGGGTGAGTGCGCGGCTGACGAACCGTGTGCCCTTTCAAATAGGAAGGATCAGGATTACGGATTGACGGATCTGTATACCCCTTCAACCATGAGCTTTATGCTAATACTGATATCAGGAGTTTGATCAAACGAATTGGACCAAATGTTTAAGTGTTGTCATAGTTTCAGAAAATGAATAAAGAGCGCAAGTGTGATTTTAATCACAGCTCTGCAGAAAAGTTTAAAGCTGCTTCGTTTTTACGAAGTACAGTAAATGTTTTCAGAACTGAATCATGTTTCATGATTTCATAATTATTCAGATTCCTCAGTTTTATACTTTGCTTAATTATTGTTAAGTGTACTCAGATCTCAGTTGTATCAGATACCGTTTGCTTTTATCTGTATGCCTTCGATATCCCAGATTTTACCTGCTGGGCATTTGGCTTACTAGTTTTCATTGAGTGCAGGTATTGAGCAAATAGGAGTTGGAGGGAGATGAACAGAAAGGAAGGAAGTGTTTATCGTGGACACCAGATTTCATTGCTCCTTTCTGTTTCAGATTTTGTTGTACAGAAACCTTAGTTTTAGTATTTTGTTTGAATCAGATTTCTAGTTCGATTGTTTTGTAGAAATCTGTACAGACTTCATGCTTGAAATTTTCACTTAGGACATTATCAGATCTCTCCCATTTCCATGTATGACATTATTATTCAGATGTGTAGAATTTCCGCGCCCTTTATAGTTCACGTCTGATTTCTCTTATTGTTTAAGTGTTGAATTTATTTGCACTTTAGCCCAGAAAAATTTAATAACGATTGGTTCATCATTTAAAAATCGAAATTTTTGGGTCTTTCAATTCGAACCCCAAAACTTCTAAATTCCATTCAGAAAAGTCCGGTTGTTACATCACATCCACTCTCCCAACTGGTACACATCATCCCGCTAGCACCAAATCTGCTATCTCTAAACGGCGTTGCTTCGCTCCAAACCAGAACACTCTGATCTATCGCACGTAGACCAGTCAAATCTGAAAGCCATGAACTGCACCGGTCTACACCAAAACCACAAACCGGGATGGTCCGCACAATACTAGAAACTTGCTCACCTCAAATCTGGTTTCTACCAAAACGACGTCGCTTCACCATCCACGCAGGAGATTCAACTAGCGTACCCAGAATGAATTGCCACAAGCAGATCTGACCACCAGCCTTGATTACCATCAACCAGCGCTAAAGCCGAAGTCACCAACCAGCACTTCTCAACTCCCAAATCTCATTACTACCTCGCAGAACTCTCCAACCGTCCAGAGTTGCTTCCAATACACTTACATAGAGACCCGATTATGTTCACCATGTATACCAGCTCAAAGTTGGCCCGTCCCAAATCTGCTCACGCCAGATCTGGTCTTTACTAAACACGATTAATTAACTTAATTGTTCAACAAATCTTTCGAGTCTCACATGACCCCATTTCCCTCTAGGGCTGGCTGTTTTGGTTGTCTGTGTGTTGTTCAGGATTCCCAGGCTTCTCAGCTGGTCATGGAGATGACACAGCTGGTGGTGCCTCGAGAGGTGTATAGAGTGTCCCAATTATCTATATTTTATAATTATGTATTAGAGTCGTCACCGACGAATGTCCCGTAGTGATGTTCTATTGCTGATTTGAGATTGTATTTTTTTGGGATGCTTGTTGCTTGTATTAGTTATCTGCAGCTGCTGGTGTTCAGATTTTGGGTTGTTGTAAAACCAATATTTTGAGTACAAATGTATATTTAAATTATGTTTTCTAAGTCAGGCCAAAGCGAAAATTTTAAGCCACTTTTAAATGCTTCCGCAGTTGTTAATTGCGTGGTTAATCTTTATTGTGTACACCGGGCCTGACAGACATCCCGATATATTTTTTTATATGAGAAAGATTTGAGTTTAAGCTAACTTCGTTTAATTTATTTCTATAGCTTATTGATGCCTGCATTATGTGATCTTGTTATCCTCAGTTTTACTTGTTGAGCTCCTAGGCTCATTTGTTTTCCTGGTGCAGGTGAGGCAGCTCAGGGGTAGTCGAGAGGTGTGAGCTGAACAAGCTTGGGGTCATGTGTGTTTGTCGAAGGACAGTGTTTCCGTGTTGTTGTTTTTGATATTTTCATAATTGTATTAAAATCTATTACAACAACAGAGGATTCATATAGAATTCAAAAGTCGTAATGTCCTGTTTTCATTCGAACGAATTTTTTGTATTCGAAGCTGATGTTACTGTTGTTTGTATCAACTTTGTCCATTATTTTGAAGTCATGGAAGAAATATATCTTCCAATTTATTCTTTAGCCCTTTCTTTTTTCCGCTTAATCTTTTTACTCCAATCCGATGACCCAAACTAACAAATTTGTTGGCCTTTTTCTTATTAAGGACTGTGTTGATATTTATGCTTCTAGCTATCGTTCGAGCAGATTCTTTTACCTATGTTGTTTTCTTCTCTTCCAGCTTAGAAGCATGATCCAGAATATTTCCGAAAGGATGCGTCCCAAGAACAACCCCGGGCCGGTATCGATTTTATATAAAATTCTTTGGATTTTTGAGTTCAGTTTTCAATAAAATTATGATAGTAGATTTCAAACTTTAATGTTTTAGTAGGGGGCTTTTGGCAAATTTTGAGGGTTGTTATGGTGACCCATCCCTCTTCTTGTACTATTACCTACTACTAATCATACTCCTTACAGAAGTATATTTTGAGAAAAATAGTGTTGGCGCAGCGGTGGATTCGGATCCCGTTTCCCGGGGCGCAGCGAAAGTTTAAAATTTTGCACCGGGAATCGGTCAATACATAACAATCAAAGAATTAAAACATACATAGGATGTTTTAAAGAAGATACCTTGCTGGCGTCTAGGCGCCTGGCTCCGACCAGATTCACAGGGAATCTGGCACTTCAAAGGTAGGCTGCGGTAGATCTCCTAATCCGGTCCATGACTGAAATCATGCCTCCTTCGTCAGTCTGCACTAGAAGAGCTGACGAATTTGTCACGAATGGAACCTCCTCGTCGACGTGATCGAAACAAGTCCAACCACGAAGAAAACAGACGGGGGCGGGCGGCGGCGCAAGGCGGCGAGCGGCGGCCGTGAGGTGGAAGTGGAGAGGGGGCGGATAGTGCTAGGTCTAGGGTATGAGAGTTGTTGTTATGTGTAGCCCTAGACCAAATGTATATAAAAGTGATACATGGGCTTGAACCAACCCAATGGTCCTGGGGCGGGCCCAGGTCCATATGAACATTCGGTTCATTCCTATCACCGTCGCTTCATCATAACTCCGATCGACGATCTGATCGGACCGATCAACACAGTTTCCAAAACTGAGTATTATGATGTGAAAACAATTTTTCAGACCACCTAGTCAAAAATTGCAGTTTAGCCCCTCAAGTTTCAAGGATAGTCAAACTAGCCCAAACTTTAGGGAAATTGCAATTTGACCCATGTCGACTTTTAGGAAGTCGCACTCCCTAAATACCTCCTCCTATGCTCAACACATTGAGCTCAATTTCCGTGCGGGAATCGTGAAGCCAGTACTTGTGTGACCCTCAATGGTTCAGGGATACAGCTAGTCGTGGGCTCACATCCATTGCGACTCCGAAATCACAATTTCGGACTTACCCATCGGATCATGGTAAAGCGCTTAGCAACATCGCCCCATGATCCCCTAGGTATCACTGATAGTGCCTGCAAGAACCAGTTGGTAATGGTTAGCATATAATATGGTCCTTTCAACACATATATCCCGATAAGATCAACGACCATTGGTGAATCGAGAGTCGCTAGAGATCCAATAACTATGCATACATCTTGGAGATCAAATAAGATAAAATAGTGACATCGCGAGTGTTACTAGGTAAACCCATTTACCTAAAACACATCTAGTACTCTGGCCAGAGATTTATCACACTATTATCTCCTCAGATAGCATAGGATATCCACGCATAAAAGCGAGCGGTGAATCCTCGACAACGAAGCATCAACTCCTACATGCATCGGGACCTCACCCAATCCCGCCACCTAATGACCCCAAATGAGTCGGTAAACGGGTCAAAGTGAGGCACCTATCATGTAGAGTCTAAATGACCTATCGATGTAGAGTCTAAATGACGTTTCGAGTAGTGAGGACTAATCAGTACAACCAAGACCTCGGACTTATCCACTCGACAAATGGTAACCACTTGGAAAGTCCGAACGAGGGTAGTTCGATAGATCACCAGATCACTATCCATCTGCATGCTCAGAACATCACAACGTTCCCTACCAATGAAACATGTTACTTCACATCACAGATGCTAGTCTCAAGCTCGGGCGGCCTTATCCTCATTTTGACGGCCGAATCGACTAGGAACGAGTTCAGAATACACAGTGACTATTAGATGTGTTTCATAATAGCCATCATATCCACTATCACATCTAACTTACACTATAGTGCATCCTAGGTCTTTATCCAACACAATTGTTAACATTATAACATAATGAAAATAAAGAATGCCATAAAAGAAATGCGAATTTCATAAATAAAGATCGTTATACAAAGAGTCAATAAAACCCACACGCCACAAGTTGGCTAGTTGGGCATCTACTCTAACATATAGAGCTCACTTTCACGTAAGAAAACTTCAATTCACAAAATATTTTGAAGCTCGACAGCTTGTGCTTGCGGTGTCATTCAACCGAGGTCCTCTGTTCTTGGTGATTCCAAAATAAGGTAAGTAAATCTGATTCTTTGCTGCATATGGAAAGCATATATTGTTTATTTGTTTCCTGTTGATTGCTTGCTTGATGAATGTGTACGTTTCAGTTTAGTTTCAGTTCATGTTTATATTTAGTTTATAGGTTTAAAGCATGAAAGTTGTGGGTTCACAACAGCGATGTTTGATGTTTTGAGAAACTCACCAGTTTATCTTTCAGCAAGATCGTGGTCGTATTTCAAAACACTGAGCTGTACAAGTTTGAGTTTAAGTTTGAACCATAGATAAGCTTCTTAGTTTCTATGTGCTGTAAGAGTTCTGGATATGGCTCGGAACGAATAGGCGGTGCTGGTTTGATTGGGATTTACGTTCCGGTTGGATAAGCTGAGCTTGTCTGTTTAGAGATTTTCCAAGCTGGTACAGTACCCTCCAGCTGAGCTGGTCTATTCCAAGCTGATACAATACTTTCCTGTTCTATAAGCTTATCCAGTCTATCTTTGAAAATGTTCAAAATTTTCTACCCAAGCTGACTAATCCGTCGTAAGCTGGACCAGCTTGCGTCCGTGCTCGACTACCTCCTCTCGAGTTTAGTTCTTCACCTTCATTGAACAGATTTCCCGGAAAATTCCAAAACCATTAATCAATAATCCCTTACTCCTTATTGAGATCATTGTTGACTCCTTGACATTATTTTCTTCAATTATTATCCCGAGCTGGTTTTTAGTTACCATCAGCTCGTAGCCCAGCTATACGCTCAGTGAACTTTTAAAAAGCTAAATGAGTTTAAATAAGTGAACCCCACCAGTTTAAGGGATCGTACTCCGATCAAGAGCATTGTTTTAAAGATATTTCTTCTGTTTAAAGGAAGTGTTTTTTAGTTTTAAAGGAATAATGGAATAGATAGCGGAAGGTCCACAGGAAGGGCGAGTGAGCTAGTTGACGGACCAGAGTTCCCTTCACGAGGATTGGGACAGGATTATTGTAAGCAAAATATAATCCCTCTCACAGCTAAGTTGGTATTTACTTCCCCAGTACCTAAATTCAGATGTTAGCTTGATCAATCGCCATGACCTAAGGAGAGCTTCTACGCCATAAGTCACAAAGAAAATAAGAGCGATCTGGGTTGATATCCCGATCTGTTTTTTTATGAGAAAGATTTGAGTTTAAGCTAATTTCCTTTAATTTATGTCTATAGCTTATTGATGCCTGGATTATGTGATCTTGTTATCCTAATTTTTACTTGTTGATCCCCTAGGCTCATTAGTTTTCCTGGTGCAGGTGAGACAACTCAGGGGCAGGTGGGAGGTGTGAGCTGAACCAGCTTGGGGTCGGGGTGTTTGTCGAAGGCCAACATTTCCATGTTGTTTTTGATCTTTTCTAACCGTATTAAGATCTATTACAACAATAGAGGATTCATATAGAATTCAAAAGTTGTAATGTCCTGTTTGCATTCGAACAAAATTTTTTTATTCAAAGCTGATGTTATTGTTGTTTGTATCAACTGTTTCCATTATTTCAAGCCATTAAAGAAATACAGCTTCCAATTTATGCTTTAGCCCTTTCTTTTTTCCACTTTAATCGTTTTACTCCAATCCGTTGACTCCCTTATGTTTGGGCATCACAACTTGGTATCAGAGCATGGTCGTAGAGATAAACACACATTTCCCAGTCTGGAATAGTTTTGTATATCGCATCTCCTGAACTGTGAGTTTTATTGTTATGTTATAGAGTCATTATATTTTGAGTTTCTGTTGTTCTTTTGTGGTGGATTTCGGGCTTTAGATCAATATTTCAGATAGAGGAAGGGGTAGGAGTGTTAGAGTAGGTGCCCAACTAGCCAACTTATGCAATGTGGGTTCTTGTTGACTCTATGTATAACGAACATTACTTATGAAATTCGCGTTCTTTTATGGCATTATTTATCTTCATTATTATTATTATAATTGTTGGATAAAGACCTTGAATGCACCATAGTATATGTTAGATGTGATAGTGGATTTGATGGCTATCATGAAACACATCTAATAGTCACTAAGTATTCTAAACTGGTGTCTAGTCGATTGTGCCGTCCAAAAGAGGATAAGGGCCGCACGAGATTGAGACTAGCATCTGCGATGCAAAGTACCACATTTCATTGGTAGGAAACATAGTGATGTTCTGAGCATGCATATGGATAGTGACCCGGTGATCTATCGAACTACCCTCGCTCAGACTTTCCAAGTGTTATCATTTGTCGAGTGGATTAATTCCAAGGTCTTGGTTGTACAGATTAGTCTTCATTACCCGAAATTCCATTGAGACTCTACATGATAGGTTACTCACTTTGACCCATTTACCGACTCAGTTCTGGTCATCAGGTGGCGGGATTGGGTGAGGTCCCGATGCATGTAGGAGTCGATACTTGTCGAGGATTCACCGCTCGTCTTTGTGCATGGATATCCTATGCTATCTGAGGAGATGATAGTGTGAAAAATCTCTGGCCAGAGTACTAGATGTGTTTTAGGTAAATTGGTTTACCTAGTAACACATGCGATGTCACTATTTAATCTCCAAGATGTATGCATGGCTATCGAATCTCTAGCGACTCTCGATTTACCAATTGTCATTTATTCGATCGGGATATTTGAGTTTAAAGGACCGTAGTGTACGCTAACCATGACCGAATGGTTCTTGCAGGCACTATCAGTGCTACTTAGGGGATCATGGGGCAATGTTGCTAGACGCTTTACCATGATCTGATGGGTAGATACGAAAATGTGTTTTCAAAGTCACAAAAGTTGTGAGCTCACGGCTAGTTTTATCCCTGAACCATTGACGGCCACACAAGTACTGGTTTCTCAATTCCAGTACAGAAATTAAGCTCAATTTGTTGAGTATAGTAGGAGGAAGGATGGAAGTGTGACTTCCTAAAATTAACTGGGAGTGGAAATGTGATTTCCTTCTATTATCTTGAACTAGTATGACTATCCTTAAAGCTGATAGGAGCCTACCTACTATTTTGGATTAGGTGGTCTGAAAAATTGTTTTCACATCATAATGTTCGGTTTTGTAAACGTTTTAGATCGGTCCGATCTGATCGTCGATCGGGATTAAGATGAAGCCACAAAGATGGACTTGAAACCAATTTTCACTGGGCCTCGGCCCGACCCAGGCTCATTAACCTGTCTTAAGCACATGTAAAATCTATAAATAGGTGCATTGGGGTATTCATTTTACTCGCACCAAAAGTTGTATTGACAACTAATGCTCTGGGTTGAGAACCCTCGCCCCTTTAGTTATATTTTTCTTCTCTTCCTCCTTCCCCTGGCCGCTGTCGCACCGCCATCGTCGCTGATGCTGCAGCCATCGGAAGTTGTTCCGACCGTCTCTGCAAGGCCATTCCGTTCGCAAAACTTTCGTTGGTTTTCTAGTGCAAAACCAATGAAGGAATTGAGATTCTGGTCGTGGATCGGATTAAAAGATCGGAGTTGTTCAACCGTTGAAGTGCAAATTACCTCGTGGAACTGGTCGGAGCCAAGAAGCTATATGTCAGCAAGGTAATCTTCTAAACATCCTATGCATGTTTAGATTATTATATAGTGTATTGACTGTTCTTGGGCTTCAAAATTTAAATCCGTCGCTGTGCCCCGGGAGCGGGATCCGGATCCGCCGCTGCGCCAACAGTGGTATCAAAGCTTTGGTTCGGATCTTTCAATACACCATCTTGCCTGAATTGCATCAAAATCTCGTTTTTAAAAAAATAATAAAATCCAACGACTTGCGCCGTCGCACACCGCCTCATGCCGTCTAACGCCCACCGCGCGCATTTCTCGACAGCACGTGGACGTTGCAGGACCGTCCCACATATCCCTCACGAACGTCGCGGGCAGATGCCACACGGACGTTGCGGGAACGTCCGGCACATCCCACGAGGATGGTGCACGCAGACGGGTGCAATTTGTGAGCGCAGACGTCGGCAGGCGTTGCGCGCGCGTAGCGCCTGCTCCTGTGCGCACATAGCGACCAGCCTCTGCGCGCATGCCACGCAGAGGCCCGCTACCCCTGCGCGCATGTCGCGCAAAGGGTTGCGCGTACTGCCCGGCCTACCTGTGCGCACGTTACACGCAGCAAGCTGCCCCCCTTGCACATGACGTGCAGTACGCCCCCTTGCACATAACGTGCAGTACGCGTGCTGCACGCGTGCGGCGGCTGGTGCATCGCCCGTGCGGTGGTGCCGGGTCGGCGCTAGACGGTGGAATTTGTCTCCTAGGCTTTTTCCGAGCCTATCCCGGGCGGCCCGACGGGTTTTTGGGCCGATACGTGATGTCGGGCATTTTTGGTTGGACCAAAATTAATTTCGAAAAATTTTGAGATATTGGACCTAAAATTGTTTTAAGCCCAAATTTATTTGATGCAATTAAAATAACAATATATGATTTTATATTTAAAATATGATTTTGTTGGATACAATCAACTTTGATTTTATTATTTTATTTATGTCAATTAATTGGATTAATTGAATAAATAATGTTGTTTGGGCTGATCGAGAGTCATGCCCAATATATATGCTAGGTTTTACATTTCTCATTTTAATATTATTGAAATCATATCAAAGTGGGCCCATTTATGGCCCGTCCCACCCCTTTAAAACTATATCCCTATTTGTCATGGATATTTAAATGTAAATATTAGACTTAGTGGAAGGATAATTTTGAAGATGGTGGAAATGATGGTCAAAGATATTGAACATGTAATACTGGAAGCTTATGTAATAAGATTGCATTTGCATACTGCATATCACCTAGGATTGGACCTAGATCCGTGCTTTGCAACCACGGATTGCATAACTCTCGATTTCGATCATCCCTATTATATATGTGATATATGTCTGTTGAATTCGTGAATTTTAAATTTGATTTAAAATTATTGAGACCAAATTTAAAAATTAAAATCCCTCATTTTAAGTTTGATTTAAAATTTATATCAAAATTAAAAGTTTCATGATTAAATTGAAGGAACTTAGTTTATTGATAATTCTGAGGAAATGTGACAAAACGTGATCTAAGAGAGTCCTTCATAGACCGGCCTAATTATGACTTGGGCTGGTCTCATTGAGGGGCGTTGTTTTATCTTAGGAAGTTGGTTTTTAAGTGGGTCTTATCCCCTCCAATGACCTGAAAGCACTCTTAGAAAATGTTAGTCCGTGACTTCTAAATTGATCATAAAACAAAAGTTTATTTGATAAGATCATGAGGCTAAGGGAATTTAAATATTGCTTAAAATTTCCTACCTTCCATCAACAATGGGTGTACGTCAATACTACCCGCATACATAGTTCGGCTCATATTATTGGGGGGGTTCGGTGTGCCGGAAAGCTGTGCACGCCATTGACACTTACTGTGAGTTGGATGGAACTCCCATGACGTTGGCTCATAATATTGGGGATGTTATGGCGACGATCCATTACAGCTCAATATTGATGGGTCATCTTGACGTGATAATAATCGGTGTTATATTATTGGGCCTTATTGGATGTGAGGTAAATACATGGAGGTTACACCTATTTCAATTGGGCTCTACCTTTTGAGGATCATGGTTGGCTGATATTATTCGGGACCATGATTTCTTGATTGGACTCTGTGTACCCACTAAGGAAACTAGCTTTCTCGATTTCATTAGAGGATGGTGAAATCGATAAATAATAGTTGGAGGGTAATTCATAAAACTACATGACCTTGTTTTATATGTCTTAGAATTTTTCATTAATAATCTGTAATGCATGCCTGTTTTTCCTTTCAGTATAAACTGCTATAATTATGTCTTAAATAAAAAATCCACTTGCTGATATACTGGATAGCAACAAGTTCACTGGCTTGAACTATCAAGATTGGCTCCACAATCTTAAGATTGTGTTTGCTTTGGAGAAACTTCTTTACACGCTAGAGAAGTGCCCTCCGAAGGAGGCCCATGGAAATGCCAATCTTGAGGAGCTGACAAAGCTGGGAAAATGGTGGGATGACGAGCTTAAAGCACATTGCTATATGATGGGATCAATGTGCAATGAATTGCAGTGGCGATTCGAGAAGACGGAGGATGCTGCTGACATACACCTTCATCTCAAGGAGCTGTATGGGGAGAACTCTCGGACGGAGAGGTTCACTACTGTCAAGGAGCTCATGAAGAGCCGCATGCACGAGAGGACTTCGTTCCGCGAGCATGGGGTTCGTATGATTGGGCTCATTGAGAGGCTAGTGGGCCTCAAAATCACGCTTCCACATTAGCTGTCTGTGGATCTGCTTCTCCTCTCCCTCCCTACTGCGTTCGACCCCTTTGTGGTCAACTTCAACATGAACAAGCTGGATGCCACCCTTGAAGAGATGGTAAACATGCTTGTTGTGTTTGAGGGAACCATAAAGAAGGACAAACCCGTCCTCCTTTTGGGCTCTTCTTCCTTTGTGAAGAAGGAGCCCAAACTCAAGGGTAAGAATCATTCTACCCCTGCGAAGGAGGAGAAGCCCGCCAAGAAGCCCAAGGCAAGGGCTCCGAAGCCGAACAAGTCTGAGGACATTTGCCACCACTGCCACAAGCCTGAACATTTGAGGAGGAACTATCGGGATTACCGTCGAGCAGTTGCAAATTGCAAAAGGTATATTCTATATTGAAATAAATATGTCTCTTAACTCGACTTCTTGGGTACTTGATACCGGATGTCGATCTCATATCTGCAATGACTTGCAGGTAATGACAAGAAGTCGACGTCTTAGGGGGGTGAGACCCACTTGAGGCTTGGCAATGGAGCAAGGGTTGCTGCCGAAGCTATTGGAGATGTCTATTCATTTCTTTCTTCAAATTATAAGTTGTTGTTGAAAAATTTTTTATTTGTTGCCGAATTAATAAAGAACATTATTTCCGTTTCTATGCTTGATAGTGAAGGATATTCTTGTCATTTTGCTAAATCGATTTGAAATATTTACAAGAATGAATGATTAATTTGAATTTGGGAACGCGAAAATGATCTGACAACTTAAAATTGAGAGAAGTTCAAACTCATGATGTGGAAACACATACAACAACAATCAAAAGGAAAAATGAGTCTGAACCCGGCACAACTTTGGCATGCTAGGCTAGGTCATATTTCCTTAAATAGGATGAACAAATTGATTAGGAGCGACATGTTTAATATGTCTGATATTAACTCTTTACCAAATTGTGAATCCTATCTCAAGGGAAAAATGACAAAATTGCCCTTCACGGGCAAGCCTGAACATGCTCAAGGCCTATTGGATTTGATCCATACTGATGTGTGTGGCCCATTTAGCATTGGTACTAAGTCTGGTCAAACCTACTTCATCACATTTCTTGATGATCACTCTAGGATTGGTATTTGTACTTAATGAAGCACAAGTCTGAATTCTTTGAAAGGTTCAAGGAATTCAAGGCATTTCTATAAAATCAACTTGGAAAAAGTATTAAAACACTTCGATCCGATCGAGGTGGAGAATACTTGAGTTACGAACTTCAAGACTATATTAAGGAGAATGGGATTCTCTCACAGTAGACCCCTCCGGCCACACCACAACTCCATGGTGTAGCGGAGCATCGTAATCGATCCTTGATGGACATGGTTCGATCTATGATGAGCTTCATTGAGCTTCCTGCCTCGTTTTGGGGCTATGCTCTCAAAACGACAGTAATGTTGTTGAAAATTTTCCACACCAAGGCAGTAGATAAAACTCCATATGAGATATGGATGGGCAATGTAAGACCTGGATTTGTAATCAAGATTTATTTGTTGGAATGTATCGGATTTTAGAGATTCTTGCTGGCTTAAGATCTCTGTTTGAATGTTTAAGTTGTGTTTTTGGGTCGAATTCCTCACCTAGGACAATTCTGGAAGTCTTCGTATTTTGGTTTTTGTGGTGAAAGCTGGTTTTGTGGTAAGAGCTGGTAGCGCTTGAAATACCAGTCGCTGGGTTAGCGTATTTTGTATCGGGTTGGATGCGGTGTCGTTTGAATAAGTTGGAGCGATGTCGTTTTGGTGTAGCGCTAGTGAGAGAGCTTATCGCGTGTGTGTGCCTGTTGGTTGTTCAGCCGAAGCAGATGTCAACACGGGTCAACATCACTGTAGCGCGAGAAGGAAACGTCGTCGTTTGGATGTTGCGACTGGTTGTCCAGCTGCGAGAGATTTGTGCGCTACTGTAGCTTCAGACTGGTGGTGTGCTACTGTAGCTTGCAGCTGGTATTGCGCGAGAGTTATCGACCAGATTTGATGACGTCAGCTGTGCGATGCCGTTTTGATTAGTTGCAACGCTGCGTTTTATATGTTGCGGCTGGTGCCAGCTTTTGGAGGAATTCCCGTGATGTTTAAACCAGTCGTCTGGTTGTCCAGCTTTTGGTTGAGAACCAGTCGTAGGTACTGTTCTACGACGTCGTTTTGTTTAGCGTGGTTTGAGAATTCAGCAGTTGGTTCTTTGCATCTGCTGGTTTGTTGGTGCCTGCTGGTTATGTCGGTGGATGATTTAACCAGCTTTTGCGAGATGGTGGTGAAAGCTGGTTTTATGGTAAGAGCTGGTTGTTTAGTGAAAACCAGTCGTAGCGTTTATTTGGCAACGTGAGATTACAAAACGCCGTCGTTTGGAGAGATCTGGTAGCGCTTGAAATACCAGTCGCTGGGTTAGAGTATTTTGTATCGGGTTCGATACGATGTCGTTTGAATAAGTTGGAGTGACGTCGTTTAGGTGTAACGCTGGTGAGAGAGCTGATCGCGTGTGTGTGCCTGCTGGTTGTCATACGAAGCAGATGTCAACGCGGGTCAACATCACTGTAGCGCGAGAAGGAAACGTCGTCATTTGGATGTTGCGACTGGTTGTCCAGCTGCGAGAGATTTGTGCGCTACTATAGCTTGCAGCTGGTATTGCGCGAGATTTATCGACCAGATTTGATGACGTCAGCGATGCGACGTTGTTTTGATTAGTTGCAACGCTGCATTTTAGCTGTCGCGACTGGTACCAGCTTTTGGAGGATTTCCCGTGTTGTTTAAACCAGTCGATTGGTTGTCCAGCTTTTGGTTGAGAACTAGTTGTAGGTAGTGTTCTACGACGTCGTTTTGTTTAGCGTGGTTTGAGAATTCAGCAGTTGGTTCTTTGCATCTGCTGGTTTGTTGGTGCCTGCTGGTTATGTCGGTGGATAATTTAACTAGCTTTTGCGAGATGTACTTAAGGAAGACTTGGTCTTCGATTTCGAGCACCAGATTCCATACTTAGCAAAATATTTTCCCCGATTGTGTTCTTCGTTTCGAACCCTAGGTTACTGTTCATCCGTAGCTTTTCTCCGGCAATTCCCATCGTTTCCGGCCGTTGTTTGGTACGTTCGAGGTAGCGTTGGACTCCTCTTGCGAAGCTCTATCATTCCATACCACTTTTGGAGGCTGTGGTTGGCTAGTTGAGGGACACGAAGTTGCTGCCCGATTGTGCGTTTTGTAGTGAAGGTAGAACTTCGTTCCCTTGTGATGAGATCTTGTTCCTAGCTTTGGTTTAAGCTTCCAGTAAGTTGTTTTGGTAGTAATTGCATTTGTTGAGTGTGGCTCCCAGCCGTGAGATTCTGTAATTGGCCGTGAGTTTCTGTGCAGCTTTTGAGATCTGTGTGTTGTGTATTTAGAAGGTTGCTATCCAGATCTCTCGGGCCTGTTTTGTAGTAATTGTTGCACAAAAGTATAAGGTACGGATATGAGCTTGAAGTAGCTGGGAATTGGCGTGAGATTGAATGCTAGATGGCTGCTTGTGCATTGATATGGATGTTGCTATGTGTATATGTGATTGCTGTTGATTTTAGCTGCTATCTTTATGCATACACGCATTTCCCATATTGCATTCATATTTCAGTTGCAGCCATTGTTTCGTATCTTGTATTGCTGTTGTTGATTCTTACCAGGATGCGAGGGCGATCGGCAATACCGCACTCTCATCTCCCTGCTGGAATCGTTAGCCACCATGCACCGAGTGGTTAACTACCACAGTTCATGGGCGAGGCAACGGCAGGTTGAGTTGTTTGATGCATCTGGTATTCGGGTGTAGTGTCAAGGCGAGTGTCTCATTACCACACTGTGAACACACCCCGTGGACACTGTTGTTGCAGATTCTTGGAGCTGTGCTTGAGTTCCTTAGCTCCCTTGTTGGTCGAGCCTTCTGTTGATATCCGGTGTCTCATGCATAGCATCTGTATTTTATCTTATGCATTCTTTTAGCTATATCTGTTGCTCTCCGTACTGGGGTTTGAACCCATGTCCCTCTGGGGCTTGGTTTGTTTCCTTGTTTGTGTTGTTTTCAGGGAACCCAGGTTTTACAGCTGGTCGTGGTTTTAATCCAGCTGGTGGTGCCCCAGGAGGTGGTTAGCTTGTCCCAGTTGCGTATAGCATATATATATGTATCAGTTAGCCAGGGGGATGCCCTGTGCTTCGTTATTGTATCCAGTAGTTGGAGTCTGATACATGTTTTGGTTGTTATATGTTATACTGTTGGTTGTTTTTATAAAATGGGATATATTTTGAGTATCTCTTTATTTTAAATTACATTGTTTTAAACCGTCAGGCCAAAAGCGAAAATTTTACCCGCTTTTTGATAGCTTCCGCATGTGTTTGTATGATTTTACTCTGTTTAGAGCACGAGGCCTGACATTTTTCGTATCAGAGCTTAAGCTGTGATAAGCTCAATTTCTTTGATCACACTTGAGTCTAGGCACAGTGTGGTGTGTTGTATGTGCTTGGTTATGTGACTACGTGCTGCATATTTCTGTGTTATATGCTATCTATGCCGTATCTGTTCTGTTTTTCTTGATCTTGTTGAGTGTTTTCGTAGATGCCGCCTAGACGTCGTGGTAGAGATAGGGGGCAGTTTGAGGAATCAGCAGGACAGAATGAGGATAGGCATAGTGCTCGCAGTCATACTCGTGTTAGTGATGAGGAGGAGGAAGTTTGTGACTTGCCTCCCCGGGTGGAGCGGATGGACGTGGTGATAGCACGGTTTCAGCGGATGAACCCTCTAGTCTAATGGTGACGAGTCCAGTGAGGATGCAGACTCGTGGCTCCATAATATCATTGGTCTTTTCGATCGGGTGCAGTATGATGATGATCTTCGGCTGAGTTTAGCGACCCTCTTGCTCAGGAAGACGGCGGAGCGCTGGTGGTGAGGCGCTTCGAGTACCTTGTTAGAGACCGGTGTTGGGATCTCTTGGGACAGTTTTTGCGAGACCTTCCGGCAGGAGTATGTACCCGAGTCTTATGTGAACGCCCGGGAGCGGGAGTTCGACCATCTGGAGCAGGGTTCCATGACTGTTCGGGAGTATGCTAGGAAGTTCTCTTCTCTGTTGGCATACGTTCCCCATGTTTCTGGCCGGGAAAGGCCCAAGCGGACTCGGTTTCTTGAGGGCTTGAATGAAGAGTTGTATCAGATGGTTTTGACTAGTAAGCCCAAGACTTACGCTGATGCTGTGGACAGTGCCATCGACATTGAGGAAGGTTTGCGTAGTCGTCGTGCTCGTAGGCAGCAGGCAGCCCCGGGTGGTCGTCCTGCTATTCAGGGAGTGCAGTCTTCTCAGTCCTCCCAGTCAGCCTATCATCCCCAGCAGTAGCAGCAGCCGCAGGTGGCTCAGTAGTCTGGCCGTCAGAGGTTTCGACCCCGAGGTCAGCAGTTCAAGAATAAGTCGGGTTCAGGCTCTTCTGGTTCAGGCAGTTCGAGTAGCAGTGGATCTCGGACTGAGTTTTGCGACTTTTGCGGTGGAAAGCATCCTTCCACTCAGTGTGTAGGTGCGCAGGGTTCCTGCAACCTTTGTGGTCAGTACGGGCATTTTG
>KV007470.1:35587-46011 GCA_001598015.1 Dorcoceras hygrometricum
ATGACAAACCGCATGCGCGATGCGACTTCTGTCCGCGAGCATGGGTTTCGTATGATTGGGCTCATTGAAAAGCTGTCGGGCCTTGATATCTCACTTCCACATGAGCTGTCTGTGGATTTACTTCTCCTCTCGCTACCCGCTGCATTTGACCCCTTTGTGGTCAACTTCAACATGAACAAGCTGGAAGCCACCCTTGAAGAGGTGGTGAACATGCTTGTAGTGTTTGAGGGGACTATAAAGAAGGACAAACCCTTCCTCCTTCTGGGTTCTTTTTCCTCTGCGAAGAAGGGGCCCAGACGCAAAAGCAAGAAGCGTTCTGCTCCTGCGAAGGAGGAAAAGTCTGCCAAGAAGCCAAAGGCAAAGGCTTCTAGGCCAAACAAGAGCGAGGATGTTTGCCACAAGGCTGGGCATTGGAGGAGGAACTGCAAGGAGTACCTCGAGCAGTTGCGAACTGCGAAAGGTATGTTCTACATTGAAATAAATATGTCTCTTAATTCAACTTCTTGGGTACTTGATACCGGATGTGGATCTCACATCTGCAATGATTTGCAGGTGATGACAAGAAGTCGACGTCTTAGAGAGGGTGAGACCCACTTGAGGCTTGGCAATGGAGCAAGAGTTGCTGCAGTAGCTATAGGAGATATTTACTTATTTCTGTCTTCAAATTTTAAGTTGTTGTTAAAAGACGTTTTATTTGTTCCTGAATTAATTAAAAACATTATTTCTATTCCTATGCTTGATAGAGATGGATATTCTTGTATGTTTGCTAATTCGATTTGCAATATCTACAAGAATGAATGTTTAATTGGAATTGGGGAACGCGAAAACGATTTATACACCTTAAAATTAAAAGACGTTCCAACTCGCAATGTCGAAGCACATACAACAACGATTAAAAGGAAACACGATAACTTAAACCCAGCACAACTTTGGCATGCTAGGCTAGGTCACATTTCTCCAAGTAGGATGAACAAGTTGGTTAGGAGTGACTTGTTTGATCTGTCAGACATCAACTCCCTACCGATTTGTGAATCTTGTCTGAAAGGAAAGATGACCAAACAACCCTTCAAGGGCAAGGGTGAGCGTGCCCAAGGCCTATTGGATTTGATCCATACTGATGTGTGCGGCCCGTTTAGTATTGGTGCTAAATACGGTCACACATACTTCATCACCTTTACCGATGATTACTCTAGGTACGGGTACTTGTACTTGATGAAGTACAAGTCTGAGTCCTTTGAAAGGTTCAAGGAATTCAAGGCTGAAGTAGAAAATCAATTAGGCAAAAGTATTAAGGCACTTTGATCTGATCGAGGTGGTGAATACTTAAGTACTGAGTTTCAAGATTATTTGAAAGAGAATGGGATTCTCTCACAGTGGACACCTCCGGCCACACCACAGCTCAATGGCGTAGCGGAGCGTCGTAATCGGACCTTGTTGGACATGGTTCGATCCATGATGAGCTTCACTGAGCTTCCTACCTCGTTTTGGGGCTATGCGCTCGAAACGGCGGTAATGTTGTTGAACAATGTTCACACCAAGGCAGTGGATAAGACTCCGTATGAGATATGGATGGGCAAACCACCCAAGTACTCATTTATGAGGATTTGGGGATGTCCTGCTTACGTGAAGCAGACAGTGGGAGATAAGCTGGACACGAGATCCATCTTATGCTACTTCATTGGGTATCCAAAGAATTCCATTGGATACTACTTCTACTATCCCAGCGAAACAAAAGTGTTTGTTTCCAGGAATGCCACCTTTATGGAAAGGGAATTTCTACTTGATGGAAAGGGCAAAATAGTAGAACTCGAAGAGGTTCGAGAACCAATTGAAGTACCAGGTGAGTCTCTTGCACCTACAGAGCCAATACCAGAAATGGTCACACCTAGGAGATCCGAGAGGATTCCTAGGGCTCCTGAGAGATATGGTTTTCTCCTTGAAGATGATCAAAGTGATCAAGTTATTGGATCTGATCCAAGAACTTTCAAGGAGGCAATTTCCGATGCTGATTCTAATTTATGGCTTGAAGCAATGCAGTCTGAGTTTGACTCAATGCATGCTAAACAAGTTTGGACTCTCATTAACCCTCCCGAAGGAATTGTTCCTATTGGGTGTAAATGGGTATCCAAGAGGAAACTTGGGCCTGATGGTAAGGTATTGACCTACAAGGCACGACTGGTCGCGAAAGGTTACACTCAAAGGCAAGGTGTTGACTATGATGAAACCTGCTCGCCAGTAGCGATGTTCAAGTCAATTAGAATCTTACTTGCCATAGCCGCATGGTAAACAATTAAGGAATTTGGTTTCATCAAGAATCCCGAGGAGCCGTGTGTCTATAAGAAGGTAGTTAAAAGTGCTGTGACGTTTCTCGTACTTTATGTTGATGACATTCTACTCATTGGGAATGTTGTAGGAATGTTGCAATCAACTAAAGTATGGCTGTCTAGCCGATTTTCGATGAAGGACATGGGTGAAGCATCCTATATTCTTGGAATACATCTCTATCGGGATAGATCTAATGGATGCTCGGACTCACCCAAGCTACCTACATCGATACCATACTTAAGAGGTTCTCTATGGAAGAGTCCAAGAGAGGACACCTACCTATGTGCCACGGGGTCACTCTATCCAAGTCTATGTGTCCAAAGACTGATGAGGAGATAGAGAGTATGGCACGTGTACCATATGCCTCGGCGATAGGTAGTATTATGTATGGCATGATCTCGACTAGATCGGATGTCACATATGCTCTGAGTGTCACGAGCCGCTACCAGGCCACGCCAATTGCATTGGAAGGCCGTGAAGGATATTTTTAAGTACTTACGAAGGACTAAGAATATGTTCATGGTCTATGGGGGTGGTGAACTGAAACTGGAACGCTACACTGATTCTAGCTTCCAGTGTGACATGGATGATTTGAAATCAACCTCTGGATTTGTATTCATGCTCAATGGTGGTTCTATTGGAAGAGTTCCAAGCAAGACACCATCGCGGATTCAACCACTAAGGCTGAGTACATCGCAGCATCAGCTGCTGCTAAGGAGGCCGTTTGGATAAGGAATTTCGTCCAAGAGTTGGGCGTCATTCCTAATGGAGTTGGTCCAGTCCCGGTGTACTGCGACAACACCGGTGCCGTTGCGCAAGCAAAGGAGCCTAGGTCTCACCAAAGATCCAAACACATACTGAGTAAATACCACATAATCCGGGATATTGTGGCTAGAGGTGACATAGCAGTTGAGAGATTCGCCTCTGCGGACAACGTTGCTGATCCACTTATGAAGCCCTTGCCAGGACCCTTGTTTGAAAAACATCACGAAACAATGGGACTGCGTCTGATGAGTAGTTGGCTTTAGGGCAAGTGGGAGATTGTTAGAGTAGATGCCCAACTAGCCAACTTGTGGCGTGTGGGTTTATAGACTCTTGTATATGACAATCTTTATATATGATATTCGCATTTATTTATATGGCGTTCTTTACTTTCATTATGTGTGTAATGATTTACAATTGCGTTGAGTAAAGACCTAGAATGCACTAAAGCGTATGTTAGATGTGATAGTGGGTATGACGGCTATCATGAAACACATCTAATAGTCGCTGTGTATTCTGAACATGTTCCTAGTCGATTGGGCCGTCAAAATGAGGATAAGGCTGCCCGAGTTCGAGACTAGTATCTACGATGCGAAGTACCATGTTTCATTGATAGGGAACATTGTGATGTTCTGAGCATGCATTGCAGAGTTTGGAAGTACCCCAATGGAATTGGGAGCACATTGCTTTGGATTTTGTGACGCATCTGCCTCGTTCCAGCAGAGGATGCGATGCTATTTGGGTGTATAGACCGCTTGTCTAAGTCTGCACATTTTATTCCCTATGGGATGACCTTCTCATTGAAGAAGATGGCGAAGCTGTACGTTGATTTTGTGGTTAGACTTCACGGTGTGCCTGTTTCGATTGTTTCCGACCAAGATCCGAGGTATACTTCCAGGTTTTTGAAGAGTTTGCAAACAGCTTTGGGTACCAGATTGGCGATGAGCACCGCGTATCACCCCTAGACAGATGGCCAATCTGAGAGCACTATCCATACGTTTGAGGATATGTTGCGCGCTGTTGTGTTGGATTTCGGAGGTATCTGGCAAGACGGTAATCGATTTTACGGTATAGACGCTTATGACCTCCCCCTCTATGCCTTACGGTAATGATTCCTCTGGCATTACGACCTTTACCACAATGATGTTGTCTTTAGTGGAGTTTTCCTATAATAATAGCTACCAAGTGACGATTGGTATGGCGCCTTTTGAGGCTTTGTATGGCAGAAAGTGCAGATCGCCGGTGTGTTGGGAAGAAGTGGGGGAGAAACAGCTATCTGCCCCTGAATTTGTGCATCAAATGAAAGATCATATGGATCTTATTATACAGCGGATGAAAGCTGCCCAAGATCGCCAAGCCAGTTATGCGAATATGAGGCGTCGACCTCTTGAGTTTCAGGTTGGTGATCGTGTATTTCTAAAAGTTTCTCCATTTCGCAGTGTGATGCGCTTTGGACGCAAGGGAAAGTTAGCCCCTCGTTACGTTGGACCGTATGAGATTGATGAGAGGATTGGCCCTTTAGCGTATCGGCTGTTGTTGCCGCCAGAGTTGTCTTCTCTTCATGACGTCTTTCATGTTTCCATGTTGAGGAAGTATGAGCCAGATCCGTCTCATGTGCTTGGAACTGACGAGGTTGAGCTAGATCAGTCGTTGAGCTATCAAGAATATCCTTTGCAGATCCTTGGCAGAAAAGTGAAACAGCTGAGAAATAAAATCATTCCGTTGGTAATGGTGCAGTAGAGCAAACATGGAAGGGAAGAAGCTACTTGGGAGCTGGAAGAAAAGATGCAATGCGAGTGGCCGCATCTGTTTGAGTAGCTGTTGAGCTAAATTTCCAGTAGTTTGTTGCTTTTGGTTGTATTTCTTCCCTAGTTGTTGTTATATGTTTGCTCACTTATCTTGAACTCTTGGCCTTGTGTTGGGCGAGTTCTGTTTGTATTTTGCTATTGCTGTGTTGTTGTGCCAGAATTGTTGTTTGATTTCGGGGACGAAATCCTTTTAGTGGGGGAGAAATGTGAGACCTGGATTTGTAATCAAGATTTATTTGTTGGAATGTATCGGATTTTAGAGATTCTTGGTGGCTTAAGATCTCTGTTTGAATATTTAAGTTGTGTTTTTGGGTCGAATTCCTCACCTAGAACAATTCTGGAAGTCTTCGTATTTTGGTTTTTGTGGTGAAAGCTGGTTTTGTGGTAAGATCTGGTAGCGCTTGAAATACCAGTCGCTGGGTTAGCGTATTTTGTATCGGGTTGGATACGGTTTCGTTTGAATAAGTTGGAGCGATGTCGTTTTGGTGTAGCGCTAGTGAGAGAGCTGATCACGTGTGTGTGCCTGTTGGTTGTTCAGCCGAAGCAGATGTCAACGCGGGTCAACATCACTGTAGAAGGAAACGTCGTCGTTTGGATGCTGCTACTGGTTGTCCAGCTGCGAGAGATTTGTGTGCTATTGTAGCTTGCGACTGGTGGTGCGCTACTGTAGCTTGCAGCTGGTATTGCGCGAGAGTTATCGACCAGATTTGATGACGTCAGCTGTGCGACGCCGTTTTGATTAGTTGCAACGCTGCGTTTTATATGTTGTGGCTGGTGCCAGCTTTTGGAGGAATTCCCGTGATGTTTAAGCCAGTCGTCTGGTTGTCCAGCTTTTGGTTGAGAACCAGTCGTAGGTAGTGTTCTACGACGTCGTTTTGTTTAGCGTGGTTTGAGAATTCAGCAGTTGGTTCTTTGCATCTGCTGGTTTGTTGGTGCCTGCTGGTTATGTCGATGGATGATTTAACCAGCTTTTGGGAGATGTATTTAAGGAAGACTTGGTCTTCGATTTCGAGCACCAGATTCCATACTTAGCGAAATATTTTCCCCGATTGTGTTCTTCGTTTCGAACCCTAAGTTACTGTTCACCATAGCTTTTCTCCGGCAATTCCCATCGTTTCCGGCCGTTGTTTGGTACGTTCGAGGTAGCGTTGGACTCCTCTTGTGAAGCTCTATCATTCGATATCACTTTTGGAGGATGTGGTTGGCTAGTTGAGGAACGCGAAGTTGCTGCCCGATTGTGCCTTTTGTAGTGCAGGTAGAACTTCGTTCCCTTGTGATGAGATCTTGTTCCTAGCTTTGGTTTAAGCTTCCAGTAAGTTGTTTTGGTAGTAATTGTGTTGGTTGAGCGTGGCTCCCAGCCGTGAGCTTCTTAATTGGCCGTGAGTTTCTGTGCAGCTTTTGAGATCTGTGTGTTGTGTATTTAGCAGGTTGCTATTCAGATCTCTCGGGCCTGTTTTGTAGAAATTGTTGCACTAAAGTATAAGGTACGGATCTGAGCTTGAAGTAGCTGGGAATTGGCGTGAGATTGAATGCTAGATGGCTGCTTGTGCATTGATATGGATGTTGCTGTGTGTATATGTGATTGCTGTTGATTTTAGCTGCTATGTTTATGCATACACGCATTTCCCATATTACATTCATATTTCAGTTGCAGCCATTGTTTCGTATCTTGTATTGCTGTTGTTGATTCTTACCAGGATGCGAGGGCGAGCGGCAATACCGCACTCTCATCTCCCTGCTGGGATCGTTAGCCACCATGCGCCGAGAGGTTAACTACCACAGTTCATGGGCGAGGCAACGGCAGGTTGAGTTGTTTGATGCATCTGGTATTCGGGTGTAGTGTCACGGCGAGTGGCTCATTACCACACTGTGAACACACCCCGTGGCCACTGTTGTTGCAGATTGGAGCTGTTCTTGAGTTCCTTATCTCCCTTGTTGGTCGAGCCTTCTGTTGATATCCGGTGTCTCATGCATAGCATCTGCATTTTATCTTATGCATTCTTTTAGCTATATCTGTTGCTCTCCGTACTGGGGTTTGAACCCATGTCGGAGAGAAGGAAAAGATCAAATAGGTCCATAAGCGGGAATGATTTACAGTCAAGTGGCCCCCCCATGTCTTGGATATTAGCTGATAGGAAGTACTAATATTATTGAATTATCAGAACTACTTCGAAATTAGCCTTTTATGATTATATCGGCAATAATCCGGGTTTTCACAGCAGTACGGTCTGGACTATGATGAAATTTTCAGTCCAGTGGCAAAGATGACCACCGTACGTGTCCTGCTAGCGCTTGCAGCAAGCAAGTCCCTCTGGGGCTTGGTTTGTTTCCTTGTTTGTGTTGTTTTCAGGGAACCCAGGTTTTACAGCTGGTCGTGGTTTTAACCCAGCTGGTGGTGCCCCAGGAGGTGGTTAGCGTGTCCCAGTTGCGTATAGCATATATATATATGTATCAGTTAGCCAGGGGGATGCCCTGTGCTTCGTTATTGTATCCAGTAGTTGGAGTCTGATACATGTTTTGGTTGTTATATGCTATACTGTTGGTTGTTTTTATAAACTGGGATATATTTTGAGTATCGCTTTATTTTAAATTACATTGTTTTAAACCGTCAGGCCATAAGCGAAAATTTTACCCGCTTTTTGATAGCTTCCGCATGTGTTTGTATGATTTTACTCTGTTTAGAGCACGAGGCCTGACAGGCAAGCCACCTAAGTGCTCGTACTTGAGCATTTGGGGATTTCCTGCTTACGTGAAGCAGACAATGGGAGATAAGCTGGATAATAGATCCATATTATGCTACTTCATTAGATATCCAAAGAATTCTTTTGGATACTGTTTCTACTATCCCAATGAATCAAAAGTATTTGTTTCTAAAAATGCCACATTTTTGGAAAAGGAATTTCTACTTGATAGAAAAGGCAAGATAGTAGAACTCAATGAATTTCGAGAACCAACAGAAGTACCAAGTGGATCTCCCACACCCCAAGAGTCAATTATTGATATGGACACACCTAAAAGATCTGAAAGGCCTCCTAGGGCTCCTGTTAGATATGATTTCCTGCTTGAAGATGATCAAAGTGATCAAACTGTTGGATGTGATCCAAGAACCTTCAAGGAGGCGATTTTTTATGCTGATTCTAATTTGTGCCTTGAAGCAATGCAATATGAGATTTACTCCATGCATTCGAGCCAAGTTTGGACTCTTGTGAATATTTCAAAGGAATAGTTACTATTGGGTGCAAATGGATATACAAGAGAAAAATTGGGCCTGATGGTAAGGTATTACCTACAAGGCATGACTTGTACGCAAAAGGTTACACTCAAAGGCAAGATGTTGACTATGATGAAACCTTTTCACCAGTTGCAATGTTCAAGTCGATTAGAATCCTGCTAGCCATAGCCACATGGTACGACTATGATATATGGCAAGGATGTGAAGACTGTGTTCCTTAATGGAAACATTAAGGAAGAGATCTATATGACTTAGCCTGAGGAATTCATATCCGTAGGAAGTGAGCATAAAGTATGCAAACTTTAGAGATCGATCTACGGTCTCAAGAAAGTATCGAGAAGTTATAACCTGAGGTTTGATGTAACGATTAAAGAATTTGGTTTCATCAAAAATCCCGAGGAGCCATGTGTGTACAAGAAGGTAGTTAAAAATGTTGTGACATTCCTTGTGCTTTATGTTGATGACATTATGGTCATTGGGAATGATGTAGGAATGCTGCAGTCAACTAAAGTATGATTGTCTAGTAGATTCTCGATGAAGTACATGGTTGAAGAATCCTATATTCTGGGATTAAAGATCTATAGAGATAGATCAAAAAGGATGCTCGGACTCATCCAAGTGACCTACATTAATACCATACTTAAGAGATTCTTTATGGAATAGTCCAAGAGAGGACACCTACCTATGTTCCACGGGATCACTTTACTAAGTCTATGTGTCCGAAGATGATGAGGAGATAGAGAGTGTGACACGTGTGCCATATGCCTCGGCAATAGGTAGTACTATGTATGGTATGACCTCGACTAGACCGGATGTCGCATATGCTCTAAGTGTCACGAGCCGCTACCAAGCCAACCTCGGCCAAATACATTGGAAGGCTGTGAAAGATATTCTTAAGTACTTACGAAGGACTAAGAATATGTTCATGGTCTATGGGGGTGGTGAACTGAAATTGGAAGGCTACACTGATTCTAGCTTCCAATGCGATGTCTGTATTTGTATTCATGCTCAATGGTGGTGTTGTCTCTTGGAAGATTTCCAAGCAAGACACCATCGCGGATTCAACCACTGATGCTGAGTACATCGCGGCATCAGCTGCTGCTAAAGAGGCGGTTTGGATGAGGAATTTCATCCAAGAGTTGGGCATAATTCCTGAAGTAGTTGGTCCAATCCCGGTGTACTATGACAACACGGGTGCTGTTTCACAAGCAAAGGAACCTAGGTCTCACCAAATATCCAACATATACAGAGGAAGTACCATATAATCCGGGATATTGTGGCTAGAGATGACATAGCAGTCGAGAGAGTCGCCTCTGCAGACAACATTGCTGATCCACTTACGAAGACTTGCCAGGACCATTATTTGAAAAATATCGCGAAGCAATGGGACTACGTCTGATGTGTAGTTGTCTTTAGGGCAAGTGGGAGATTGTTAGAGTAGGTGCCCAACTAGCCAATTTGTGGCATGTGGGTTCTTGTTGATTCTATGTATAACGATCTTTATTTATGAAATTCGCATTATTTTATGGCATTCTTTATCTTCATTATTATGATTACAATTGTTGGATAAAGACCTTGAATGCACCATAGTGTTGTTAGAGTAGATGCCCAACTAGCCAACTTGTGGCATGTGGGTTTTCATTGACTCTTGTACAAACGATCTTTATATATGATATTCGCATTCTTTTATATGGCATTCTTTACTTTCATTATGTGTGTAATGATTTACAATTGTGTTGAGTAAAGACCTAGAATACACTAAAGCGTATGTTAGATGTGATAGTGGGTATGACGGCTATCATGAAACACATCGTGGAGAATCCGATCGTGCTGATCTCGTCAGGACTTCTAGTGCAGTCTGACGAAGGAGTCTCGAATCTGGTCGTGGACCGGATTACGTAACTACCACAATCAACCGAGAAGCGTCGGGTTCTTGAAACACCGGTTGGAGCCAGGCACAAGTGCCAGCGAGGTAACACGCCTGAAACACCCTATGTATGTTGATACATATAGAATTGTTCTTCGTATTGATCGCCTCCCGGTACTCTAATTTTTGTTCTTCCGCTACCTGACCGGGGGGCGGATCCGGATCCCCAACAGTGCTATCAGAGCCATGGTTTCCCGGATCTGATCATACGAATTATGCCATAATTG
Source organism: Dorcoceras hygrometricum (assembly GCA_001598015.1). Classification (NCBI taxonomy): domain Eukaryota; kingdom Viridiplantae; phylum Streptophyta; class Magnoliopsida; order Lamiales; family Gesneriaceae; genus Dorcoceras; species Dorcoceras hygrometricum. The sequence continues at coordinate 45,869 of KV007470.1, forward strand.
TATCTAACTTTCGATTTTTCAGAATTGAGAATCAAAATTTCGAAGCTGGCCGCCGATCGTAGCAATCGCGCACCTCGGGCGTGCGCCTGCCGTACGCGTCGCGCGCTTCTCGGCCGCGCTCATCGGGCGCGCTGATCGCACGC
>KV007471.1:0-22517 GCA_001598015.1 Dorcoceras hygrometricum
TAAAATCATCGAGTAAAAGAATATTGAAAGCCAACATGTTTAAAAACCAGTATCTAAAACTGTAACATGACAAAATTGAACCAAAAAGGCGGTCACGGTGCACTGCTGCAACAGGCACTCAGAGGTTCTCACCGCCAGTCGGAACATACTCATCGACAGAATCATCACCTGCACCATTTAAACCTAGTGAGCCTAGAGGCTCAGTATGCTCTATCGTAATGTATAACAAAGTATATACTAATAAAATCGCATGCAAGCACATACCTCTAATTAAAATAACGTAAAACATGAATGCGTGCATGATCTTAAAATATTTCATCATACAATCATATCATAACATATCATATAACATATAAGGCTTGGCATATCGTAACCTGAAAAGAAAACGTATGAGTCATATCAGTGAATGTGAGCATCGTATGACTGATCAGTCGTAATAACAAACGTACGTGGCGGTGTGGTTTATCCCTATAACACACGAGGATCCCTATATGTCACACCTCCTGAAAACTGCCACTTCACCCCGCTGTTACGCGAGGATCCATATGCCCTGAAATCCTAAAATCATTCATAAAAACAGGGGATCCCCGGTCACGGCTACCCGGCTAACTCCCATAGTAGACTTTGCTACATCACTTCAATTCCTCGGATTTTTACTAAAAAAAAACATGCCTGATCATTTCATAAAATCCCATGATGCGTGAATTTCTTAAAATCATGCAAATTTAAAACTTAGCCCGTCAATGTATATTTAATCATTTTCTTGAAAACGTTTACGTACATAAAATACTACATATATAATTAAATATACACTCCGGACTTCTACATTTTTTTACTTCGGTGAAAGATTGATTCTGGGGCCTGGCTCGCAAACGTCGCTCTAAACTCGGCCGATGAAACGAATGTTCACCGTTTTTTTTCATGTTGCCTAATTTCTTAAATTTTCGATTTCTTAAAATCACGCCTAAAAGGGACTAATTAAAATCAATTTGACTTTTAAAAATCAGTTTGGGACTTATTAAAATCGATTTTGACTTTTAAAAGTAATTTAAATCAATTTTGACATCGAAAGCCGATTTTGACCAAATTAAATCCCAAGAATCGATTTTGACCTAATTAAAATCCCTAAAGCCCTAATTTTGACTAAAAACTTAAAATTAAACATAACTTAAATTATAAAAATGTTTGACTCAATTTTTGACCTTCTAGCTATTTTCTTTAAAATTGGACCTATGACACATCAATTAAAATAACAGTTCCCTAATTAAAATAACTTGGACCTATTTTAAAACACGGTGAACCAAACCGATCCAACCAAAACAAACCGGTTTGATCGAACCGAACGGCCCAAACCTTTGCCCTACACACACGTGAGCCGCCGCTCCATCCATTGCGCGACGCCCATTTCCCGACGTTCGTGCTCTCTGCTCCGGCCACTGTGGCCAGAGCCCCTCCTGCTGGACCACCCCCAGGTCCACCCGGTTCCAAAGGGACCAACCATGGTCCAAACTCGTGCGCGAAGGCCATGAAGATGGCTGCCCTCCCTACGCGGCGCACCAGGTGCACTTCACGTGCAGCCATGGTTTCTGCTCGAACCAGCCCATTTTACAGTACCTAAAGGCCACCATAAAACCACTAATGAACACCCCTAAGCCCCTGGAACACTCCTGGACCAAATATTCAAAGATTTGGATCGAAAATCATGTTAGAAAATGGAGTGTATGCATGATCCGAAATATACAGCCATACATGACAGGCCATAAATCATTAAAAACGAGTCTAATACAGTTTAAATGGTGAGAAAATTGATTGATATCACATGCCTAGGTTGAATATGACGTTGATCTGCGAGGTACGGACGTTCTAGACACGAGATCGGGGCGCCGCCAGAATTGGATCACCAAGCTCCTTCAATGGCTGATTGGTTTTCGAAAATTGTGTGCTTATGGGTGGAGAGGACGGCTGGTTGCAAGTATTGGAGGCTAGGTTTGTGTAAGATGTGTTTAAGAAAATAATGTATGTGCCTATAATGACCCCTATGTCTTTAATTAAGAAAATACCGGTTTACCCTTCTAATTAAATACAGAGGTGCTTAAAAACTCATTCTTGGGCTTAATATTTATAAAATTTCGAAATGTAGGCCTCCTTATAATTTAAAATGCCTTAAAACTCCATATACCAGCCCGTATAGGCGAAAAACGTGTTCCCCTCCAAAATAATTATAAAAATCCTAATTTACAAAAATATTTGGTTAAAATAAAATAAATTCATTCTAAAAAATCTCATACCTTAAAATCTCAATTATCTTTATTCCGGTCGACCCTAATCTCGTCCACACGTCCGTAGCTCAAGCAGGCTGAAAAATAACACATGCATAACATGCAGCATAAAATCATAAATAAATCAAGTAAAATGGCATGTAATCATATAAAAATATTTTCCCCTAGTCATGCACTCATTTCTACGTAGTCAGGAAATTCTAGACGTTACATTACCTCTCGCAACGCCATACCTGACTTGCACCTGAAACGACAGCGTTTCGCTCCCTGCTTGCGACAATTCACGCAAACACACAACGGACAGATCCGAACATCCAGATCCCGCTCAAATATGAAATTATGAAATATCACCAAGTATCAAATCTGAAAACCCGATACTCAGAAACTCGATTAGCTAATTCTAAATCAAATCTGATTAGCTAATAAATCATACTTAGCAAATTCTAGTCCTCACGGTAACTGTCGATTTAGAGAGATTAAGGGCCAATTAAACTGCCAATTCAATGCCTAAACCGTTATCCTTGTAACAACCAGATTAATGATCATTAATCTGGAATTGATGTCTATAACGGCTGACCTTTGATTCCCCATTTATACACCTATTTGTACCCTGCTGTGGCATCAGATGACCCACACTCATCCCGCAAATTTCTCAGTAATATACCAAATTTCGTCAGCTGAACACTGTTTCTGCCACCTTGAACCACAGAAACTTCAGGAGACGGTAAGTGGGCTTTTGCTATATATATTCATTTGAATTATTATATGGTATTCATGCTATATTCTGATTTGAATTATCATTCGAGCCATGGTTTCGTGTCAAGTTCATGCTATGATCTATGCTCTGTTTTAGCACTGATGCTTTTGTCGTAATATGGGTCCACAGAATATTCCGCATTCTGAGTTACAAGGTGTAACAATGGCCTCGACCCCTTAGAGGAGTAAAAATTAGGGACTGATCAGTAAACCATAGAAATGAAGTAATTATCAGTGCTACCTGTATATGCTCTGCTCTGTTCTAATGTTTCTATGCTCTGTTCTAATGTTCAAATTCAGTATATATATCTGTATAAGTACTTGTTATGCTCGAATGGTCTCCCCCACTTGCTGAGTGTTTCCCCAAATACTCACCCCTTACTTCTCCCACCCAGATAAAAACGAAGAACAGGTCGAAGATGACGAACAGGAGATGTTCTGGGGCTGGTGAAGACTTAGTTTTTGGATAATGTAATTTTTTTTCTTCTCGCTTCCGCAAACTTTGATTTTTCAGTTGTAAAGATGATTACTTTGATTATGCAGAAGACTAGTTTTGAGCTATACTATGAGGCTTAATGTTTTTACGATTTTATAATTCTTTAACATTACCGATGTCACGAGTCTCGGTCTCGGGGCATGACATTTTAGTGGTATCAGAGCTCACCAGGTTCATAATCCGGCTGGGAAACCAAGTATGAATTTTGCAAGGTTTGGGACAAACTTGCATATTTTCGCATGAGACTAGTGCTACCCCCTTCGAAACGGTCCAACGAGTAAAACTCATGACTATGTCGTGATATAAGCCGCTCTTTGGCCAAATTCCTTCATTTAGGCCTCCGAAATACTTTTTTGCTATTTATGGAAAGTTTTGAAACTGCTATAAGTCCCCGTACGGAACTCCGATTTAAGTTCTGTCTTATTCTGTAATTCCTATGACTAGAACTCACAGTTTATGGAATAATCTCACAAGTTTCTATTTTTGGAAATTGTTCTCCGATTTTAGGAAATGGCCCCCTTTGTTCCCCGTACCCGTGCTGCTGCTGCCATTCGTATGACGAAAATTGCCCTCCAAAACCAAAGCCGCACGATTAGACGTCTTAGAGCCAAACTAGCAACTGAGAGACGAGAGTCAGCTGCGAGAAAGAATGGATTGGAAGATAAGGTATCCAGCCTGGAGAGAGAGTTAGAACTCCAGAGATGTAATAACCATACGGTGACCTTGTACCATAAAGACATCGACCACCGTATCTCTCAGCTGGGTGAGGATAATAAAGAGCATAAGAGTAACCAAGTAGCATTAGAGGCCTTGAAACGACCATTGCCGGATTCACTGAAATAGGCCTTTGTATGTCAAAGAAAATTGAAAGGATGAAGGCAAAGAAACAACAGGCTAGAGAAAGCCATATGGAGTGCCATCAAAGGTTGCAGGCTTGTATCCAACTGACCGAAAGTACGATCCAAGAGCAACAATTAACCATCGAACTCTGATGGAAGAAAATGATGGCCTACTCCAAACAATTCAAGGCCTACAAGAGGACAATGTGGTCCCATTCGATGATGAATGGGAGGAAGAACCGGAAGAAGAAGGGATTGAGAAAATTCCTGTAGGTGAGGGAGAGATTGTTGAGGAGTAGAAATATGTTTTACCTTTTGAATAAACCTTGTATTCAATTCATCCTTCTATCCAAAATTTGCTTATCCCTTCGTATTATAGTGTTCTCGTTTTTTCGCAATTATTGTGCAACCATTCTTAGTAAAAGCTTTTCAATGGCAGAATATGGCAGGCAATCAGAGAAGCAACAATAACAATGAAGGTGAAGGATCCTCTAATTTAGGAAGTGATCTTAACATAGAAGACCTGATGGCAATAGCTACCATAGTTGCCACGACTCTCCAAGGGTTGGTCAATACCAACAATAAACAAGCTCCTCCTCCTACCCCTCCACCTCATGGGACTAAGTACTACTATGAGTCCCTTCGCAAGAACAGAGACCCCACTTTCAATGGGAACCATGACCCTGAAGTTGCCCAGACTTGGTTGAAAAATATTGAAACGCAACTCCGACTTTTGGAAGTCCCAGACGCTTTCAAAGTAGATGTTGTAACACCACTAGTAGACGGAAAACCTGGAAAATTTTGGGAAGCAGTCTCGCCAACCATGACTGCAGTTGGAAAAATCATGTGGCAAAGATTTCGAGAAGCATTCTTGAGACAGTACTTCCCAATGGAAGTCAGAATGCAACGGCTCAGCGAGTTTGAAACTTTCACCCAAACTGCAGACATGTCAGTACAGAGTATACAACCAAGTTCAACTCATTGGGAACCTATGTCCCAACGATCATGGCGGATAATACTCTAAAGATGCACCGATTCAAGAAGGGTCTGAATAGCCGTATCCAGTCAGCCCTTGCATTCTACCAAGCCACAAGCTTTGAGGACTTAATGGGAGCTGCAATCCGAGCAGAGACTGACATAAAGAGGCGGAAGCTGAAAACAAGAACAAACGCCCCCTCAATGTTCAGACTTCATACAGTAGGCCAAAGACTAAGCGGCCAAACCTCAGGAACCAAGGACCAACCACTACACCAAACTTAGCACTTTGCACCTCTTGCGGTCACCGCCATAGTGGAGATTGTCGCAAGCAGAGTGGTTCATGCTTTTAGTGTGGACAGTTGGGCCACCGAATTGAGGATTGTCCGAAACACCAAGGTCCGAAGGCTGGGTCGAGCAATGCGGCTCAGAACAAGCCAAGGCCCACGGAGGGTAAACCCAATGCTCGTGTGCTTTCAATGACACAGGAAGAGGTTGAAGATGCCAGCAATGTGTGGCAGGTACCGTTTTTATCAACAATCTTCCTGCTTATGTGTTGTTTGATTGTGGTGCTACCCATTCGTTCATATCTAGGAGATTTGATAAAAAGTTAGGGCTAGAGCCTGAAATTCTACGTAAACCATATAGAGTAGCAACTCCTACCAACACTACCATTGAAACATATAAGATCCATCGGAAGTGAGAGATATCCAAAAACGACCATTCGTTCTCTGCAAACCTGGTACAACTCAACATGGTCAAGTTCGACGCCATCTTAGGGATGGATTGGCTATCCAAGAACCATGCACTGGTAGATTGTCGAGGTAAGAGTGTGAAACTCCAAACCCCTGATTAAGAGGAGCTGATATATCATGGTAAGAACAAGGAGCGAAAGTACCTACTTTCTACCTCCCAAGCATGGACAACCATGAAGTCAGGAGCAAAAGTTTTCTTGGCAATGATCCACGAAGTAAAAGAAGGAGACAAACTCAAAATATAAGACATCCCAGTGGTACAAGAGTTCGCAGATGTGTTTCCAGATGACCTACCTGGAAAAGTGCCTGACAGAGAAATTGATTTCTAAATCAACCTAGTGCCAGAGACGGCCCAATCTCCAAGGCACCCTACCGGATGACACCTGCAGAACTCAAGGAGATCAAGGATCAACTACAAGAACTGCTAGACAAAAAGAAGATCAGACCCAGTGTTTCATATTGGGGAGGTCCAGTGTTATTCGTCAAGAAGAAGGATGGAACTATGAGATTGTGTATCGACTACAGAGAGTTGAACAAGATCACAATCAAGAATAAGTATCCTCTTCCAATAATTGACGACCTCTTTGACCAACTCAAGGGAGCTAAAATTCTCCAAACTAGATTTGAGGTCGCGTTACCACCAACTCAAGATCAAGGTGGAAGAAATCCCTAAAACTGCCTTTAGAACAAGATATGTCCATTACGAATTCACGGTGATGCCATTTGGTCTAACCAATGCACCAGCGGCCTTCATGGAGCTCATGAACCGTGTATTCAAACTGTTCCTCGAAAAATGGTGTTCATAAACGATATACTCATTTTCACCAAGTGAAGAAGAACACAAGGAACATCTTCGAATTATCCTTCAAACCCGGAGGGAGAAACAACTGTACGCCAAGTTCAAGAAGTGCGAATTCTGCTTGAAAAGTGTGGCATTCTTAGGCCATATAATTTCCGAAGCATGAGTATCAGTGGATACAAAGAAGGTAGAAGCTATCATGGACTGGCCTATACCTAAGACAGTGACAGAAGTTAAAAGCTTCTTGGGATGGACTGGCTATTATCGTAAGTTCGTGGAAGGTTTCTATTCAATAGTCATACCACTCACTAGACTCACCCAGAAGAACTCCAAGTTCAACTGGAACGAAGAATGTGAGACAAGTTTTGAAACTCTGAAGACAAATCTTGCATCTGCCCCTATTCTAACGCTACCCGTATGAGACAAAAGCTTTACTATCTACAGCGACGCATCTAAAGGAGGACTAGGGTGTGTACTCATGAAAGATGGCGGGGTGATAGCTTATGCTTCAATGCAACTAAAGACGTATGAACATAACTACCCAACTCATGATCTAGAGCTAGATGCGATAGTTTTTGATCTAAAGATTTGGCGACACTACCTTTACGGGGCAAAATTTGAAGTATTCACCGACCATCAGATCCTCAAGTATATATTCACTCAGAAAGAATTGAATCTGAGATAGAGACGATGGCTCGAACTTTTAAAAGACTATGACTTGACAATAAACTACCATCAAGGAAAGGTAAATAAGGTAGCCGATGCGTTGAGTCGGAAGAACATGAACAAGGTGATACTATCCTCACTCTCAGCTCAACCATGCTTCAAAGAATTGGTCAAAATAAATTAGGATAGAGACCCTTCTCTGACCAAACTTAAGGAACAAATCAAGCAAGGGAAGGTGTCGGAGTTTCGAGTAGACCAAAAGGGAATCATTTGGATGAACAGAAGATTATGTGCACCCGATTTCAATAACCTCCATCATGAAGTGATGTCTGAAGCACATAAATCCAAATTCTCAAACCACCCAGGAAGTACAAAGAGACCCTTCTCTGACCAAACTTAAGGAACAAATCAAGCAAGGGAAGGTGTCGGAGTTTCGAGTAGACCAAAAGGGAATCATTTGGATGAACAGAAGATTATGTGCACCCGATTTCAATAACCTCCATCATGAAGTGATGTCTGAAGCACATAAATCCAAATTCTCAAACCACCCAGGAAGTACAAAGATGTATAGAGATTTGAAAAAACACTTTTGGTGGAATGGGATAAAAAGCGATGTAGCTGATTTTGTTGCTAGATGTCATGTATGTCAACAAGTCAAGGCAGAACATCAAGGACCTGGAGGATTATTGCAACCACTGGAAATTCTAGAATGGAAGTGGGAAAACATATCCATGGACTTTGTAGTAGGTCTGCCAAAAACGAGATTAGGCCATGATGGAATATGGGTAATCGTGGATAGGTTAACGAAGTCCTTGCACTTTCTGCCGGTCCGTATGAACTACAGCTTGGATAAGCTCACGGCCTTGTACATGGACAATATTTTCAGACTACATGGAGTTCCAACCAGCATTCTGTCAGACAAGGATCCAAGGTTCGTATCTCGTTTCTGGAAGAGCTTCCAAGAAGCCATGGGAAGTAAGGTTACCCTCAGTACGGCTTACCATCCACAGACAGATGGCCAAACTGAGAGAACCATACAGACCCTAGAAGACATGCTGCGGACATGCACCTTAGACTTCGGTAGTAACTGGAGCGAACATCTACCTCTAATAGAGTTTGCATACAACAATAACTACCACAGAAGCATAGGAATGGCACCATTTGAGGCACTCTATAGACGGAAATGTCGATCGCCTGGGATGAGGTCGGAGAAAGGCATCACAAGACCTGAAATTGTCCAGGAGACAGTGAAAAAGGTAGCCATCATAAAGGAAAGATTAAGGCAGCCCAGGTATCGACAGAAAAGCTGGGCAGACTTAAAGAGAAGACCCTTGGCCTTCGAGGTACGTGAAAAAATGTATCTCAAGTTTCTCCAATGAAAGGGATAGTCCGATTTGATAAGGCCGGAAAGCTGAATCCTCGGTATGTTGGACCATTTGAAGTTTACCAAGGAACGGGAGTTCAACAACTTGGTTCAAGGAAATCTGAAGGTGGCGGCCTTCTTCCCGGCCTTCTTAGGTACCGAATTCGTCGGACCATCAGAGGTTTAGACCGAGATGGAAACAATTCAAGAGTTCAGGTTTCGAGTTCTTCTGGTTCGGATAGTTCTGGTGGAGCGAGTTTGAGGGCAGTGATTTGTATTCAGTGCGGTGGTAGGCATCTGACTTCACAGTGTCATGGAGTGCAAGGAGCTTGTCGTATCCGTGGGCAACTTGGGCATTTTGCAAGGGTGTGTCCTACCAGGGGACAACGCTCCAACCTATCATAGCAGGGTTCATTTGAAGGTTCTTCGTAGAGACCGTATCCCCCTTCTCAACCCCAACGATCAGGGTATCAGCTGTCGGAGGCGTCTAGGTTCAGAGAGCCTTCTCAATCTAAGCACTAGGGACCTCAACGAGTTCAAGTGAATGCGATGACTAGGGAACAGGCTGATGATATGTCCGGAGTAGTGATTGCAGTTACTTGCCTTATCTTTGATTAGCCTGCACGAGTTTTATTTGGCACTGGAACATCACACTCGTTTATATCTGATTTATTTGTGCATGAGTATGGGTTGTTTTCTACCCTTTTTTATGATGTTGTGTCTGTTGCTACTCCTGTCGCTGTGAGTTTGATGTCCTGTGAGATAGTGGTGGGTTGTGTGGTTAAGTTTTATGAGAATGTGTTAGTGTCGAATCTGATTTCGTTGGAGTTAGGAGATTTCTATTGCATCTTGGACATGGATGTTTTGTCTAATTATAGAGCTAAAGTTGATTGTTTCCATGGCGTGTGAGGTTTAGACCACAATCTGGTGAGACTTGGGATTTTTACGGTATGGATTCTAGATCTAAGATCCCATGGTTTAGGCTATGGAGATGTTTAGTTTGCTGTTGCTTGAAAACTCAGAATTTATGATCTATGCTTTGGATGTGACTTCTGAACCACGATTGGAGGTTATCGACATTCCTGTTGTTCGAGAGTTCCCTGACGTCTTTCCAGATGAGATTCCTGGATTCCCTACGAGGCGGGAGATTGATTTCAGCATTGAGTTGGTGCCAGCTGCCCCGATTTCTAGAGCTCCCTATCTTTTGGCAACAGCTGAATTGAGGGAGCTTAAAGACAAGTTGCGAGACTTATTAGAGAAAGGCTTTATTAGACCGAGTATGTCATCGTGGGGAGCACTGATTTTGTTTGTGAAGAAGGACGGGTCAATGTGGATGTGCGTTGATTTTAGGTAACTGACAAAACCAACCGTGAAGAAAAATTATTCGTGCCGAGGATGATTACTTGTTCGATCAGTTGTAGGGATCAGTGGTGTACTCCAAGATTGATTTTTTTTGCGTTATCATCAATTGCGGATCCGAGATTAGGATTTCTGGTGATGCCTTTTGGACTGAAGAATGCCCCTTCTGTCTTCATGGACCTGATGAACCAAGTCTTCCATGAGTACATTGAACTCTTTTTGATCGGCTTTATCGATGATATCTTAGTATATTCATGGACCAAGAGGGAGCCCAAGAGGTTAGTATTGCAGACTTTGCGAGACTCACAGTTGTATGCCAAGTTCTCGAAGTGCGAGTTTTGGCTAGATCGAGTAGTATTTTTTGGTCATATTATCTCGTCTCAAGGCATTTCAGTGGATCCCAGTAAAGTTGAGGCAGTTATCAATTGGGAGAGATCCAATAATGTGTCAGAGATTCGTATTTTCTTGGGGTTAGCGAGCTATTACAGACATTTCATTGAAGTATTTCGACGATAGCCATGCCGATGATGCAGCTGACCCAGAAGGATAGGTGGTTTGTTTGGACCAATGAATGTGAGTCTAACTTTCTGACGCTGAAGGAGAAGTTGACTATGGCTCATGTGTTAGCTTTACCCTCAGGATCGAGAGGTCTTATGGTGTGCCCCAATGCTTTTTTGAGTGGAATTGGTTGTGTGTTGATGAACGGACGAGTTATAGCGTATGCGTCTCGACAGCTGAAGCCTCATGAGACAAGATATCCCACTCATGATTTGGAGTTGGCTGCCATAGTGTTTGCCTTGAAGATTTGGCACAACTATTTGTATGGAGAGCAATTTGTGATCAACATCGAACACAAGAGTTTGAAGTATATCTTCACTCAGTATGATTTGAACATGAGACATCATCAATGGATGGAGTTGCTCAAGGACATCGATTGTGAGATTCAGTACCATCATGGGCGAGTGAACCTTGTTGCAGATGCCTTGAGTAGGAAATCCCAGCCTATGATGCTGGGAGTGTTGAGTATTTCGAAATTCTACGAGCATTTAGGGACTTCAGGATGGCGTTTTCAGCCTAGGGATGATTTCTTTGTAGTTTCTTCGTTTAGGTTGAATCATAGATTGTAGTGGACATTAGAGCAGTGCAGAGAACTGACCCGTACATTCATGAGTTCAATTTGAAAGTATCAGGTCAGTCAGATGATTTTACTGTTAGAGTAGGTGCCCAACTAGCCAACTTGTGGCATGTGGGTTCTTGTTGACTCTGTGTAAACCAATCTTTATTTATGAAATTCGCATATTTACGGCATTATTTATCTTCATTATTATGATTACAAATTGTTGGATAAAGACCTTGAATACACTATAGTGTATGTGAGATGTGATATTGGATTTGAAGGCTATCATGAAACACATCTAATAGTCACTGTGTGTTCTAAACTAGTTCCTAGTCGATTGGTCCATACAAAAGAGGATAAGGGCCGCCCGAGCTTGAGACTAGCATCTGCAATGCAAATTACCATATTTCATTGGTAGGGAACATAATGATGTTCTGAGCATGCAGATGGATAGTGACCTGATGATCTATCGAACTACTCTTGTTCGAACTATTGGATTTGAAGGCTATCATGAAACACATCTAATAGTCACTGTGTGTTCTAAACTAGTTCCTAGTCGATTGGTCCATACAAAAGAGGATAAGGGCCGCCCGAGCTTGAGACTAGCATCTGCAATGCAAATTACCATATTTCATTGGTAGGGAACATAATGATGTTCTGAGCATGCAGATGGATAGTGACCTGATGATCTATCGAACTACTCTTGTTCGAACTTTCCAAGTGGTTATCATTTTTTGAGTGAATTAAGTCTGAGGTCTTGGTTGTACAGATTAGTCCTCACTACAACTAAACATGATAGGTGCCTCACTTTGACCCATTTACCGACTCAGTTGGATGGCAGGATTGGATGAGGTCCCGATGCATGTAGGGGTCGATGCTTCGTTGTCGAGGATTCACCGCTCGCCCTTGTGCATGGATATACTTTGCTATATGAGGAGATAATAGTGTGACAAATCTCTGAACAGAGTACTAGATGTGTTTTAGGTAAATTGGTTTACCTAGTAGCACATACGATGTCACTATTTGATCTCCAAGATGTATGCATGGCTATCGAATCTCTAGCGACTCTCCATTGACCAATGGTCGTTGATTCGATCGTGATATTTGAGCTGAAAGGACCGTAATATATACTAACCATGATCAACTGGTTCTTGTAGGCACTATCAATGATACCTAGGGGAGCATCGGGCGATGTTTCTAGATGCTTTACCATGATCCGATGGATAAGTCCGAAAATGTGTTTCGATGTCACAAAGAGTTGTGAGCCCACGGCTAGCTGTATCCCTAAACCATTGAGGGTCACACAATTACTGTTTTCTCAATTCTCGTATGGAAATTGTACTCAATTTATTGAGTATAGTAGGAGGAAGGATGGAAGTGCGACTTCCTCAAATTTGCTGGGTAAGTATGACTTTTATTTTAGCTAATAGGGGCCTAACTGCTATTTTGGGTTAGGTGGTCCGAAAATTTTTTTTCACATCATAATGTTCAGTTTTGTAAACTGTGAAGATCGATCGATCTGATCGTCGATCGGAATTATGATGAAGCCACAACGATGGATTTGAAACCAATATTTCCCGGGTCTGACCTGACCTGGGCCCGTTAACCTAGTTTGAGTCCACGAAAAATCTATAAATAAGGGCCTTGGGGGAGTCATTTAGATGTACCAAGTTGTGTTGAAAACTCTCCCCCTCAGCTCCCCTACCCTCTCTCTCGCCCTCCTCCTCCTGCAGTCGTGCCGCCGCTGTCTGAATTCATTCCGACCGTCTCGGCATGGAGATTCCGCCCGCAAAACTTTTGTTGGTCTTCTAGTGCAAACCAGCAAAGGAATTGAGATTTCTGTCGTGGATCGGATTGGGCGTTATCAGTCGTTCAACCTTTGAAGGGCCATTTCCCTCGTGGACTGGCCGGAGACAGGTGCCTAGTCGTGAGAGGTAAATTCCCTAAACATCCTATGTATGATTAGATATTATTTTCGTGTATTGACCGTTCCCGGGCTTTCAAATTCTAAAAACTTCCGCTGTTCCCCGAGAGCGGAATCTAGATCTGCCGCTGCGACAATAGTGGAATCAGAGCATCAGGCTCGGATCTATCAATACACGAAATTCAGCCCAATTGCATCAAATTCTAGATTTTTCAAAAAAAAAAAAAATTCCGCCGCGCGAACATCCCGCACCTGCTGCGAGCATATCGTGGCGCGTATCACGCGCCCGAGACCGCACATCGCGCGTTCAAGCTTTGGCAGACATTGCGCATCTGTCGCACACACCGTGCGTGCGCTTATTGCTGGGCGCTGCACGCGCTGGCCGCCACCCGTGCGTGCACGTCTCAAACAGGGCTTTGCACACCCACCGCCCTGCCTATGCTCGCTGCCCGTGCACGTCGTGCACGGGGATGCACACCCCGTGCAGCATGTGTAAAACTTAGTGGGAGATAATTTTGAAGATGGTGGAGATGATGATCAAAGATATTGAAGGCCGAAGACATGTAAAACTGGAAACTTAAGTAATAGGATTGCATTTGCATATTTTATATCACCTAGGATTGAACCTAGATCCGTTCTTGGCAACCACGGATCACATAGCTCTCGGTTATCGATCATATCTTTTATATATGTGATATATATCTGTTGAATCCGTAAATTTTAATTTTGATTTAAAATTATTGAGACAAAATTTCAAATTTAAAATCTCTCATTTTAAATTTGATTTAAATTTTATATTAAGATTAAAGTTTCATGATTAAATTGAAGAAACTTAGTTTATTGTTAATTATGAGGTCGTGTGACAAAATGTAATCTAAGAGAGTCCTTCATAGACCGGCTTAAAAATGGCTTGTACCGGCTGGGCTCACTGAGGGGTGTTGCTTTGTCTTAGAAAGTTGGATTTTAAGTGGGCCTTAGCCCCTCCAATAACCTGAAAGTACTCTTAGAGAATGTTAGTCCATGACTTCTAAATTGATCATAAAACAAAATTTTATTCGATAAAATCATGAAGCTAAGAGAATTTAAATATTGTTTAAAATTTCCTACCTACATCAACAATGTGTGTATGTCGATGTTACCTGCATACATAGCCCGACTCATATTATTAGGGGGTTCTGTGTGCCGGAAAGCTGTGCACGCCATTGACACTTACTATGAGTTGTATGGAACTCCCATGACATTGGCTCATATTATTGGGATCATTATGGCGACCGTCCATTAAAACTCAACATTGATGGGTCATCTTGACACGTGATAATAATCGGAGTCATATTATTGGGTCCTTACTAGACGTGAGGTAAATACATAGAGGTTGCACCTGCTGCAATTGGGCTCTACCTTTGACTGATATTATTCGGGACTATGATTTCTTAATTGGACTCTATGTACCCACTCAGGAAACTGGCTTTCCCGATTTCATTAGAGGGTGGTGAAATTTTAAAATAGTGGGAGGGTAATTCATAAAACTAAATGACCTTGTTTTATGTCTTAGCGTTTTTCATGAATAGTCTGTAATGCATGTCTATTTTTCTTTTCAGTATAAACTGCTATCTATCATGTCTTCGATTAAAAATCCACTTGCTGCTATACTGGATAGAAACGAGTTCACTGGAACTAACTACCAAGATTGGCTGCGAAATCTCAAGATTGTTTTGGCTTCGGAGAAGCTTCTCTACACGCTAGAGAAGAGACCTCCGAAGGAGGCCCCTGCCAATGCCAGTCCTGAGGAGCTGGAAAAATTGGAAAAATGGTGGGACGATGAGCTTAAAACTCGGTGCTATATTCCATGTCCAACGAATTGTAGCGGCGATTCGAGGAGACGGTTTATGCTGCTGTCATACACCTTCACCTCAAGGAACTGTATGGGGAGAACTCTCGGACGGAGAGATTCACTACTGCCAAGAAGGTCATGACGAGCCGCATGCGCGAGGGGACCTCGGTCCGAGAGCATGAGATTCGTATGATTGGGCTCATTTAAAAGCTAGTGGGCCTCGAAATCTCTCTTCCACATGAATTGTCTGTGGATTTGCTTCTCCTCTCCCTCCCTGCTGCATTCGACCCGTTTGTGGTCAACTTCACTATGAACAAGCCGGATGCCATCCTTGAAGAGGTTGTAAACATGCTTGTCGTGTTTGAGGGGACCATAAAAAAGGACAAGTCCGTCCTCCTTTTGAGCTCTTCTTCATTTGCGAAGAAGGGGTCCAAATGAAAGGGTAAGAAGCATTATGCCCTGCGAAAGAGGAGAAGCCCACCAAGAAGCCCAAGGCAAGGGCTCCGAAGCCAAAATTGTCTGAGGATGTTTGCCACCATTACCCCAAACCTGGGCATTGGAGGAGGAACTGTCAGGATTACCTCGAGCAGTTGCAAACTGCAAAAGGTATATTCTACATTGAAATAAATATGTCTCTTAACTCGACTTCTTGGGTACTTGATACCGGATGTGGATCTCATATCTGCAATGACTTGCAGGTAATGTCAAGAAGTCGGCATCTTAGGGTGGGTGAGACCCACATGAGGCTTGGAAACGAAGCAAGGGTTGCAGCCGTAGCGATAGGAGATGTGTATTTATTTCTTCATTCAAATTTTAAGTTGTTATTGAAAGATATTTTATTTGTTCCTGAATTAATAAAGAATATTTTTACCATTTCTATGCTTGATAGTAATGGATATTTTTGTCATTTTTCTAATTCGATTTGCAATATTTACAAGAATTAATGTTTAGTTGGAATTGGAGAACGTGAAAACGATCTGTATAAAATTGAGAAGTTCCAACTCACGATGTGGAGACACATACAACAACAATCAAAAGGAAATACGATAGTCTAAACCCGTCACAACTTTGGCATGCTAGTCAAGGTCATATTTCCTTAAAGAGGATGAACAAGTTAGTTAGGAGCGACATGTTTAATATGTTTGATATTAACTCCTTACCAACATGCAGGTCCTGTCTCAAAGGAAAAATGACAAAATTGCCCTTCAAAGGCAAGCCTGAACGTGCTCAAAACCTATTGGACTTGATCCATACTGATGTGTGTGGCTCGCTTAGCATTGGTACTAAGTTAGGCCACACCTACTTCATCACCTTTATCGATGATTTCTAGGTATGGGTACTTGTACTTAAAGAAGAACAAGTTTGAATCCTTTGAAAGGTTCAATGAGTTCAAGGTTGAAGTAGAAAAACAATTTTTAAAAAGTATTAAAAACTTCGATCCGAGCTAAGTGTAGGATACTTGAGTGCCGAATTTCAAGACCGTCTTAAGGATAATGGGATTCTCCCACAGTGGACCACTCCGGCCACACCACAACTCAATGGTGTAGCGGAGCGTCGTAATCGAACCTTGATGGACATGGTTCGATCTATGATGAGCTTCACTGAACTTTCTGCCTCGTTTTGAGGCTATGCGCTCGAAACAGGGGTAATGTTTTTGAACAATGTCCATACCAAGGCAGTGGATAAATTTCCATACGAGATATGGATGGGCAAGCCACCCAAGTACTCGTACTTGAGGATTTGGGGATGTCCTGCTTACGTGAAGCAGACAGTGGGAGATAAGCTGGATAAAAGATCCATCTTATGCTACTTCATTGGGTATCCAAAGAATTCGATTGGATACTGCTTCTACTATCCCAGTGCAACAAAAGTGTTTGTTTCAAGAAATGCCACCTTTTTGGAGAAGGAATTTCTACTTGATAGAAAAGTCAAGATAGTAGAACTCGAATTAGTTCGAGAACCAACTGAAGTACCAAGTGAATCTCCCACACGTCAAGAACCAATCCTTGATATGGACACACCTAGGAGATCTGGAAGGGTTAGATATGGTTTCCTGGTTGAAGAGGATCAAAGTGATCAAACTGTTGGATGTGATCCAAGAACCTTCAAGGAGGTGACTTTCGATGTTGATTCTAATTTGTGGCTTGAAGCAATGAAATCTGAGATTGACTCAATGCATTCAAAAAAAGTTTGGACTCTTGTAAATCCTACCGAAGGAATAGTTCACATTGGGTGCAAATGGATATACAAGAGAAAACTTGCGCCTGATGGTAAGGTATTGATCTATAAGGCGCGACTGGTCGCAAAAGGTTACGCTCAAAGGCAAGGTCATGAATATGATATAACCTTTTCGCCAGTTGCAATGTTCAAATCAATTAGAATCCTGCTAGCCATAGTCGTATGTTACGACTATGAGATATGTAAATAGATGTGAAGAATGCATAGGAAGTGAGCATAAAGTATGCAAACTTCTGAGATCGATCTACGGTCTCAACCAAGCATCGAGAACTTGGAACCTGAGGTTTGATGAAACAATTAAAGAATTTGTTTTCATCAAGAATCTTGAGGAGCCATGTGTGTATAAGAAGGTAGTTAAGAATGCTGTGTCATTCCTTGTACTTTATGTTGATGACATTCTACTCATTGGGAATGATGTAGGAATGCTACAATCAACTGAAGTATGGTTATCTGGTAGATTCTCTATGAAGGACATGGGTGAAGCATCCTGTATTCTGGGAATAAAGATCTATAGAGATAGATCTAAAAGGATGCTCGGACTCACCCAAGTGACCTACATCGATACCATACTTAAGAGGTTCTCTACGGAAGAGCAAATACATTGGAAGGCTGTGAAAGAAATTCTTAAGTACTTACGAAGGACTAAGAATATGTTCATGGTATATGGGGGTGGTGAACTGAAATTGGAAGGCTACACTGATTCTAGCTTCGATTGCGATGTGGGTGACTCGAAGTCAAACTCTGGATTTGTATTCATGCTCAATGGTGGTGCTGTCTCTGGAAGAGTTCCAAACAAGACACCATCGTGGATTCAACCACTGAGGCTAAGTACATTGCAACATCAACTGCTACAAAAGAGGCGGTTTGGATGAGGAATTTCGTTCAAGATTTGGGTGTAATTCCTGAAGGAGTTGGTCTAGTCCCGGTGTACCATGACAACACGGGTGACACTGCACAAGAAAAGGAACCTAGGTCTCACCAAAGATCCAACGCATACTGAGAAAATACCACATATCCGGGATATTGTGGCTAGAGGTGGCATAGTAGTCGAGAGAGTCGCCTCTGCAGACAACATTTCTGATCCACTTAAGAAGCACTTGCCAGGTCCATTGTTTGAAAAACATCACAAAGCAACGGGACTACGTCTCATGAGTATTTGGCTTTAGGAAAAGTGGGATATTGTTAGAGTAGGTGCCCAACTAGCCAACTTGTGACATGTGGGTTCTTGTTGACTCTGTGTAAAACGATCTTTATTTATGAAATTTGCATATTAACGGCATTCTTTATCTTCATTATTATGATTACAAATTGTTGGATAAAGACCTTGAATGCACTATAGTGTATGTTAGATGTGATAGTAGATTTTATGGCTATCATGAAACACATCTAATAGTCACTGTGTTTTCTAAACTAGTTCCTAGTCGATTGGGCCGTCCAAAAGAGGATAAAGGATGCCCGAGCTTGAGACTATCATCTGCGATGCAAATTACCACATTTCATTTGGTAGGGAACATAGTGATGTTCTGAGCATGCAGATGGATACTGACCTGGTGATCTATCGAACTACCCTCGTTCGTACTTTCCAAGTAGTTATCATTTGTCGAGTGGATTAATCCAAGGTCTTGGTTTTACATATTAGTCATCACTACTCGAAACGTCATTGATACTGACCTGGTGATCTATCGAACTACCCTCGTTCGTACTTTCCAAGTAGTTATCATTTGTCGAGTGGATTAATCCAAGGTCTTGGTTTTACATATTAGTCATCACTACTCGAAACGTCATTGAGACTCTACATGATAGGTGCCTCACTTTGACCCGTTTACCGACTCAGTTGGGGTCATCAGGTGGCGGGATTGGATGAGGTCCCGATGCATGTAGGAGTCGATGCTTCATTGCCGAGGATTTACCGATCGCCCTTGTGCGTGGATATCCTATGATATCTGAGAAGATAATAGTTTGACAAATCTTTGGCCAGAGTACTAGATGTGTTTTAGGTAAATTGGTTTACCTTTTGCACATGCGATGTCACTATTTGATCTCCAAGATGTATGCATGGCTATCAAATCTCTAGCAACTCTCGATTGACCAATGATCATTGATTTGATAGGGATATTTGAGCTAAAAGGACCATATTGGTGCTAACCATGACCAGCTGGTTCTTGTAGGCACTATCAATGATTCCTAGGGGATCATGGGGCGATGTTGCTAGACGCTTTACCATGATCCAATGGGTAAGTCCGGAAATGTGTTTTCGGAGTCACAAAGAGTTGTGAGCCCACTGCTAGCTGTATCCCTGAACCATTGAGGGTCAGACATGTACTGGTTTCTCAATTTCCGTACAAAAATTGTACTTAATTTATTGAGTATAGTAGGAGGAAGGATGGAAATGCGACTTCCTAAAATTGGTTGGGTAAGTATGACTTTCCTTTTAGCTAATAGGGACCTAACTGCTATTTTGGTTTAGGTGGTCCGAAAAATTATTTTCATATCATATTGTTCAGTTTTGTAAATCGTGAAGATCGGTCTGATCTGATCGTCGATTGGAATTATCATGAAGCCACAACGATGGACTTGAAACCAATGTCTTGTAATACCCAGAAATCCTGATTACGTGAGAATGAGTGCATGACTACGGGGAAATTTTGTTTTTTGAAAATTATATGTCATTTTATGTGATTAAGTGTTAAGGTGATGTTTAACATGTTCATGACATTTTAGTAACCTGATTGAGTTCCGGATGCGTGGACGAGAGTGGGAACGACCGAGGTATAAGTTCATTTAAAATTTTAAGCCCTTCGATTTTTAAGAGCAAAAGTTTATTATTTTAGCAGTATTTACGGAAAACAAGATTTTATGCATATTTGTCGAGGAGAACCCATTTTTTCGTCTATACGGGCTATTTTAATGAACTTTGCTACATTTTAAAAATTAGGGAATATTATATTACGAAAATTTAGAGTTCAAAGTTTATTTTTGAGTTTTAATTAGCGTTTGGGGTTAGTGAGAGAAAAACTCTTTTATTTTACCCTAATTAAAATCCTTGGAGGGGTCTTTTGGAACACCACTCGTTCTTTCATCACCCTAAAATTCGAAACCCTCACTCTCCCCTCATATTCACACCGCCACCTTCCACTTGGCAGAGCTCCATCGAGTTTCTTGAGTGAATTAAAGGTCTGATCATCTCATTCTCGTGTCCTCTGCTCGGTAACGTGTATCCCTCGTAATTCTTCAAAAAAAAAAATACATGCTCGATTCTTCCTTTTTCTCACCATTTAAATCATATTACACTGTTTTTAAATGAAGTTGCATGATTTGTATGCGTAATGACTCGATCTATTGTCTTTGTTTGCGATCCATGCATTGATCACGATTTTTCACCACGATTATGATTTATTCTTTGTTGTGCTTTGGTCATGGACAGTTCATAGGGCTTGGGTTCGAGCCAATGTGGTGTCCGATGGAGGTCCGAGTGTAGGTGGAGGTGGCTCGACCGAGCCAGGGCCGAGAAGGCACGGCGGCCTCCAACGAGCGGCGCATGAGTGATGCCTTTGCATGCTTCGCCCGAACCACGCAGCCCATGGTTCTAGCCATGGCTCATCCTAGGGTACGACAGGACCTGGGGGTGGTCCTGTCGGTGGGGTTCCAGCCAAGAGAGACCGGAACAGTGCGGCCGAAGGGTTAGACGTCGGGTGTGTGCGAATCGGCGGCTAGGGTTTCCATGGTAGGGTTCGTTCGGTTCAGCTGGACCGGTTGGGTCGATCCAGTCGGGCCAGGTCGGGTCAGTAAGGGGTCAGGTCAAATTACTTTAATTCTGGTCCGGGTTATTTTATTTCGGGACCAGGTATTTTATTTTAAAGTTTAAAGTCCGATTTTAAGTGTAATGGGTCGAATATTTTAAGTCAAACTTTTAAAGTCTATACTTCTTTAAATTTAGGGGCCCAATATTTGTATTAAATTTTAAAGTCTGATTTTAGTCAATGGGACAGTTATTTTTTTGTCAAATTTTAATGTCTGGCTTTAAGTGATAGGACCGAGTACTTTTATCAATTTTGAAATTTAATTTTGAGTTTAATGGGAAAAGTTTGAGTTTTGGGTTAAATTCTATTTTAAGACTAGGTCTAGGCTTTTGGGCTTTGAATTAGTAGGCCTGTCACCAGTACTCGATAGGGATAGGAAAATGTAGAAGCCCGTAAATATATATTTTATTATATATGTAGTATCTTACGTATATGCTTATGTTGTTGTTTAAAGAAAAATTAAATATATATTGACGGGCTAGGCCTTTTAAGTTGCATATTTTATAACATACACGCATCATGAAAGTTTTACGAAATGTTAAGGTTTGAAAGAAAAGAAAATATTTTTGAGGGATTGAATTGGTTTGCGGAAAGTAATGATGAGTGGAGTCGGGATACCCGTCCCAATGAACATCTGTTAATGTTATAATGAGCTTATGGATCCATGTGTCACGACATGGTGAAGTGGCAGCATAGAGGTTTTGGGAATCCCGAGAAAGGTCGGGTGAACCGCATCGTCGCGTACGTTGATTTCTATGATTGATCAATCGTTAATGCAGAATGGCCCACACATCGTGGATACGACTCGCACGACTTTTATGATATTTTCATGCCTCGTTATGTTATGATATACGACTATGCACTGTTACGACTAGTTTACGAGCCATGATTTATGATCTGTCAGGCCCCGTGCTAATCACTCAAGATTACAGCAAAAATAAGCACATAATAGCGGAAGATAAAATAGGGCTTAAAAATTTTTCGAAATCATTTGGGCCTGAACTCAAAATTATCATTCAAAATATTCTTACTAAAAATATGAGTTAACTCAAACTCAAAACAGGTAACATCAAATCTCAAATCAAGTACAGATCCCCAATATAATAAAACACGGGACATCCCTCGGTTCAATACATATCATATAATAAACTGGGACTCAACGGAACGGGGATCGACCAGCTGGCACTCCACTCGGTCCAGCTTGGTTACCTGAAGATCCTGCAAATGGGTAACACAGACCCAAACAACACAAAAGCAGGAAAAGAAATACGAGGTCAAGCCTCAGTACAAAGAGCTATCAAAACAGCTAATCATGCAACA